>QOCX01000003.1:1467739-1493237 GCA_005959815.1 Sarcophaga bullata
TAATTTTTTTGTTAAAATTTTTGTTTTGTCTGATTTTTATTATATTTTCAAAAAAAATTTTTTTGTTTTTATATTGTATATGTGTATGGGTGTGTTCGAAAATGGAGTATATGTTGTACTGTTGTTTATTTGTAAAATATGTTGCATATTTTAAGGATTTTTTTGTTTGTTATATCAGCACGTATTCGTAATAAAATTTTATAGGTGAAAACAACAAACAACAAATTAATTTGAATTAATTGAAATAAAATAACGATAAGTTACTTTAAATTAAAATATTTAAAGGCTAGGTTTAATTTATAAGAAATACTTTGAGCAACAGAAACGATAACAGGCTAATAGAACATATATTTTGAATTATAAGAACAGTAATAGCCCGTCATCTCGATACTAAAGAGTATGTAAAGGGATAAATAACTCGGATACGATATTACTGGAGATGTGAATGCATTCGAATTCTCGATATACAACTGACTGTATAGAATAATATCGACAGAGATTTAACAGAGGAAGTATAAATATTGAAAGTTGTGAGAAAAGCATAAACCTTTGGAAAAATTAAAGAAATCATAAACAAGGCCTTTATGGTGATAACATATCTGCACTTCAGACGATTCAACCAAGCATTTGGGCTTAACACTAATACTTAAACAGTACGATATTGTTACGAAAATGGAAATGATGTAACATCGTCTAACATTAAAATGTTAAACAAAAGCTTCAAAAACAAAACAGCGGACTTGTTTACTTCATTAACAAATGAACAACAACATCAGTATAACAAGAAAAAGGAATAAACAAGTAAACAACAAACAACACCAACTCTAAAGCCACGAACGTAAACAAGATACAAAAACAATAAAGAAAAAAGCATGTGTGAATGTAAACAACATGTTTACATTCATACAATTCTCGTGAAGACGAAGACTAGAACCTTCACCTACGAGAACATTCATCAGACTGTTTACGTCGCTATATAAAAGGCAAGGCAAAGCATGAAAAGTCGGAGTAGAAGTTCAGTCAGTCTTGTGTGAAGACGCGTTGCGTGTGAAGTCAACCAATCGTGGTTTGAAGATCTTCGTTACAAAGATTTACAGAACAATTGCGTAATAATTGTTATTGTTTATCGCAAAGGGCATAAACAAAGGAATAACAAATAACGCAATTGTTGTTGTTAGAATCAGTTTCGAACAGTGGCACACAAAATTGTGTGATTAATAAAGGATTTAATTAAAATTCAACACAATTTTATTTTTATTTTTATTTACAATCTACGAGCGCATATTTCAAATGTTATTAAAAGGTAAAAAACGTAACAATATTGAAGTAGTCGTAATCTATTAGGTAGTGTGTTGGCTAATTAGACCTGTGGCGGAGATTCAACTCCTGACTCAACAAATCTCAAACAAAACGAAATGTTGAAAATATTTCTTCAGCGACTCCCTCTTAACAGTCTCAGAGTAAATAAAATAGTCAGCAAAAGTTCCCAAAGAAAAAAATCTGTCATTCGGAGTCAACTTAAAATTGTAGGTCTCGCCACTTATTGATAAAATTAACACACACAATATGGTGTGAGAAGCTAGGCCGTAATCCTGACTAAGGAGAAACATCATCTGCTTATATATAGCAGAACATTATGTTGATTTGTATCAAAAGTTCGACTGAAATTTATCTGACCACAATAGAAGCTCAAGTTCACTAGTGTAGAAGAAATTTCAAAACGTTTAGTATTAAATATTCAACAAATTTAGTTGAGTTTTTGAGATTCAATTTCCATTCTGCTCAATTGTTACGACTTACAAGGATTGACTTTTGTTTACATTTGATTTGAAAAGATTTTTTTTTTATCAAAAGCTTTTTTAATTGTTTTATCGCAATGCAACGACTTCTCTCCCTGCGTTTCTACCATTTGAAATTATTAATTTAAAGGAAAAATTGCAACCGATATTCAAACGAAAATCATTCTAAGCTTGAAATTGAAATTGAAATTGTCATGATGATACACAATGTTTATCAAGTACTTGATATTGATATGCGTGACTAATAGTGTTTAACACATACACCGTAAAGATGATAATACTTACGATGACAATAACTGACAACGATGATGATGATGATGATGATGATGACAAACCCCACCAAATAATTTGTTGAAAATTTCAAACTCTCTTATGCCATACAATCCTTAATAAATATATAATAACGCTAACAATAATGAAAATGGATGCATCGCTAAGGGATAATGGTTGTGCCTTATTTCGTATCCTTTACTTTGTTTAACCAACAAGAACAACAACTGTATGGCTGCGCATAGACGGGTTGTTTTCTGTTATTTGTTGTAGAGATGTGAGAGAGAGTGTAATAAATTGCTACCAGAAATGCGTTACGCATTTTACAATTTTTAAATGCTCGCCAGAAAAAAAAAGGACATCAAATGACGGCTACATGCGCAGACTACGATTTAATTTATTGGATTTGTTTTCTTTGATTGAAATGATGAAATTCGAAATTGTTATTGAAAACTATCACACGAAATTAAGGCAAGGTTTTCTAATTCAATTTAATGTTCATATAAAAGGGAAGTAGTCACTCAAAAAGTGTGTTTTAATTACTTTTTTGCTTAACAGTAATGGTTAAGCACACCATTTATGGATATGAATACACCATATTCAATACAAAACTCAATGAAAACAAGGTCAAGGAAAAATGCCACAGTTAAGGTTTTGTTTGGCAAACGCTTTCGAATGTGTAATTAACTCTGTATCACATCAGATTTCCAAGAAAATTATCATTTACCAGACAAATAAGATCAGAAACCAACTCATTACAATAAAAGGTTCTATTTAAATGAATTGCAAACGATGGCGTATGCCAGATATGCTATTTCAAGCCATATTATGATCAATTGTTCGACCATCTATGTTCGTATGCTTATTTTGCATTCTTGCTCTAAGAAATATTCTAATGAGCCAGCCAACATTAAGCTTCCAAGTGGTATAAAAACAGTAATTAATGTCATAAAATAACAAAGAAATAAAATGGAAATGGGAATTCAAACTAAAATTAGTCACAGCCACCAGTACAATGCTCATTAACTATTATCGTTTAGTGTGTATGGTGTGTGGTCTATATAAAGAAGAAATAATTTAATTGTGTTGCTCTTAACAAATGCGGTCGGTCTTCTCTAACACTAAAAGTCTAAAAGTCTGTCTGATGGTCTTCCCATTTCATCTGATTGTGTGTTAATTGGATTCGAGTAGAAATATTTCGTGTTATTAATGAGTTCTGTGACGCTATCAAAGCGAGATCTGTTACCTCCTGGTACTACTACTACTACTACTACTACTACTACAATATCAGCGATTTCAATGACCAACATGATAATAATCATGATCGTAATCACCATCATTTTCATAGCATATTAACAATTTATCCAAGAGTAACTAAAACTTTAATAAACCAACCAACGAACCAGCCAACATTTAATGTATCGGCTAGTGATCGTAACAGGTTCAATGTTTTCAAATGTTTACAGAGGGCGCGGATAAGAGAAACAAACATAAGTAGAGACATGATGCCCAGCTGGTCAGCTTAAACAAATGAACATTTCAATGTGGAAGTGTGTGATAAAACCTGAGTATTAAAAGAGTCGAATATTCTTAAATAGAAAAAAAAATGAAAAAATTTACAGTGTATCAACTTAAATAAGTATAGCGTAGGCATTATATTGTAATCATAATCAGATGTATTTACAGTTATTTCAATTGCTTACAGTTGATAACGAAATTCAATACTCAATAAAAAACTCAAGATTGCAGCGAAAAATGTGATCAACCCAATTGAATAAAATCGCTTTTTATTGGGACCTCTTGCACAGAATAATTTTAACAAACGAAAGCCTTATAGTTGACGATACTTTAAGTAACATATTCTATGTATCGGATAAATAAGTACGTATTAATATGTTTTTACAAATTCATTATTTTACAGTTCTGCATCTGTGCCTTGTTAGTTATTTCCATAGACTATACACGTCAGACAGATTCCTTGAAATTTCTGTTGCAGAACAAATGACTTTCAACTAAAACAAATGCAACAAAATAACTGATCCAGCTACTGCTACTGTTTCTGTTTCTGTTTCTATTTCTATTTTTAAGAGTGGTTTTCTATTGCTTCCAATTTTAATATGGGGGGGATCAAATGATGAATAACAGATACACTAACAATACATACAATTATATAGAGTAGCCATTAAACAACACATCAACATTGAAACAACCAACAACAACGATCGATGTGTTAGAACATCATCATTTCTTTTTTTTTTTTTTCTTTTTTGATGAATGAATACCACCAACCAACATTACTACAAACCAATTATAAGGTGTTTTAATAATGGCCTTAATTAATATTATTGTATACTTTTATTCCAAAGGTTTGAGAAACACTGCTAGCTTATTCACATTTCCCAGTACTCGTTGCTTTGTGCTGTGTAGCCTTAATTAATTAAAAGTAAAAATAATTTTTCATAATTACTAAAATATTCTTCAGCTGCTTTGCACAAACGAAAAACTCTGAGGGATTCAATTTTTTTCGGATTCCAAAACCACTAAAAAAAGAAAACAAAAAGAAAAAAGAAACACACATAAAAAACTTTGTAAGAAAATATGGCCTTAATTATGGAAATCATTTCATTTCAATATTATAACCATCGCTGAATCATGCATGAAAGGAATAAATGATTGGCCACACGCGGCAGGAGGCAGTTGAATTGATGTTAAATTGTAACTTAATGACCAATAATGACAACAAACTGTCAAAATATTTAACGTTTTAAAACAATTCTTTAAACAAATTTTAAAAATGCTTGCTTTACATTTTTAATACCTTTTCATTGTGTTGGAAGAGCGACAAGCAACATTTTAGTGCAGTAAGATTTATGATTAATAAAGATTTTATGAAGTTTGATTTAAATGCTCGTCATCATTTATAAAAAAATGGCTAAAATTAAAAAGAAGAAGAAACTCTTTAAAATGCTGTAAAAAATTATCTTTATTTTCAGTTCTCTTCTGTTGAAGACACTCATTTAATGATCATTTTAAATTCTGTTCTGTTTTAGTGTAGAATGATGATTGCCAGTAAAAATAAAAAGAAAAAGTTTTTTCTTGCTGTCAAATGGAATTGTTTTTAATTAATTTGTTTTCTTTAAAATTTATGGAACCAGAATATGTATGTCGACCATACCATATATTGGATTCATTCCAAAAAAAAAAAATCCAAACTATTATACAAGTTTTCTTTGTGAAGGACAGTCCAGAGTTCTTAATTTTATTTTAGGAACCAAACAACCAACCAACCAACCAACGAAACTTAAGCAACCCTGTAGTGAAAATTAATATAGAATTTCTTGAAAATATATTATAGCTGCACTTGATTACTACCACAAGCATCAAAATAAAATTTTTTAAATGCAATACACTAATCGTACTCCATGCCAAATGGGAGTCACAGTAACTGCCACTGATCCCAATGTCAGGTCACCTTAATGCAATGGACAGGTATACAGAGAAAGCAATTTACCAAAGCCATTGTAGAGGTTAGAATGGAAATAACAAACAGTATCAGTCAGACAAGCATACGTTCTCTCACGTTTTCAGGTTATGCTATTGTCATCGTAACGATGTGCGGTTAAAATTAATGCCGACATGTACCTTGGGAGTGTTACTTACTCTAAGTGGTTTTAGAAGAGATATAAAAAAAGACATAAAAAGATCTAAAAAGGGTTATTTACTTACATCATTACAAACCGTTAGGCTAGATTATGACGTAGTTTTTCACATCATCCATATTGTTTTTTTTTTTTTTTTTGTTAGAAATCTGCTGAGAGGAAGTCGTCGAAAATATATTTTTTCATATCTTTATTGTTCGAGATGTCTGGGCTGGAGTTTGAAACACAGTCTCACATCTAATAAACCAACATGCTTAAAAAGCTGCAAATGCTTTGATAGAAGAATGATGGCCCAGATATTATGATCTAGTCAGAGATTAATGTTATTACTGTCAAACGTCCTTTCGCAAAAGCGAATATTACCATAGAAAAAACAAATGGAAAAAACTGTCTTCTTCTATCATCTAGTAATACAATGAAAATAACTGAATAAATCACAAGCAAGGAGAGGTAAACGAGGACATACAGTACTTTCAAGACATGAAATTTGAAAACTGTATGGCTCGCCAGTGATGGATAAAATTAACACACACAACTTGGGTGGTGTGAGAAACTAGGTCGTAATCCTGCCTAAAGGTTTTTAATGACCAATTAAGTAAATAAATTTGTAATAACTAAAGACTTTTCATTTTTAGAAGAATAAAGTATGTATGTATGTATGTATGTATGTATGTATTGTATGTACGTAATTGCAATTAAAGTTTTGTTCAATATGTTTTGATCGGCAAAGTTACATTGAAGATTAAACAGGTGTTTAGAGAATTTAATTTTCTTTTTTTGAAATTTGTTTTATGAAATAAACAAGAAGGAATAGGTTCCTTAACATATTTAGTCATTTTGCTTACATGTCACGCAGTTCTAGAAGAAAGATATAAAAACGAAAATAGTGTTGTTTTCTTTCTTTCTATTTTTGAGTTTTTCTTCATATTTATTCAGTAATTTGCAAAATGAATTTGTTAAGCCCTGTTCCTTTTTTCCCCCACCTCTTTTACTACAATGAATGATAACAACAATAATAGAAAACAGAAACATAAACAACAACAACAGCAACAGCAATAGCGACAACAATTGAAAGAGCGTTGAAATTCGCACGCCATTCATTAAAAGCAACACTATGGCCGCATTAATATACAAACCAAATAACAACAATTTTAACATGCATTAAAGAAGAGTACATATGTATGTATGTATGTATGCATAAATATAATATATGTACATTCGTACAAAAACAACAACAACAACAACAACAATTAAGAACAAATAATAACAGCAACAACAATAAACAAAATAAACCATTCTTTAACAATAACAAAATACGATAAAAAGCACATAATGAAAGAAAAATTAAAAAAGAAAAAACGAAAGAAAATAATGCAACAAAAAATTACCAACAAATAGCGTTAAAAGAAGGAAAATAAAATAAATAAAACACCAACGACCACAATCAATATACAGAGTGCAACAAAAGTGGCAACAACAGTAGCAACAATGTGTAATGAAAAGACGCACTCACCAAACGATACGTGCAACAGTGCGAATTTATTACCGAATGAATGAATCGATTGTAATAGGAAAAGATTTTTTTTTCAAAAGTCATAAGAAGCTTAAATAAGCAAATAAGTGACTAAAAAGTAAACTGAATGAACTGCATTATTTGCTTGATTATTTAACACCCTGTATGTGAAAAAAAACAGTCCATTAATGTGTGACGTTGTAAATATTTGGCGAAAAAGAAAAACCAAGAGAAACAAATGAAAACAAAGAGAAAAATTAGTGACTGAATTATGATTAAAAAGGAAAAAAAAAACAGCAACAGTAACAGCAACAACAACTACAACTACAACCAAATTGTGAAGAATGCATTAAAATGCAATTGAAGTTGTTGTTCACAAGTTGTCACTATAAACGCATATATTAACAACAACAACAACAACAACAACAATACAGCAAAGATAAATACACGCACATTTCCACCAATACACGTATGTATATACTATGTACGTATGTATATATACCCACGTACATATAAGAATATGCCTAATAAAAACCATTTAGACGGGTTGGCTATTTACTATCCTGGCCATACAAGGGAAGGTATCCTACCTGGAAAATGATTTCATAAATTTTATTGAATGAATCAAAATTTCAAATTTAAAAGAAACGTTGACTCCGAATGACGAATTTTTGAGGAGTTTATCATGGAAATTTTATTTATTCTCAGAAGTTTTGCCAGAAATCAGCTGAGAAGCAGTCGCCGAAAAAATTTTTCTTCTTATTTTGTTTTGCTGGAGATGTCTGACCTGGAGTAAAAGTTATGTAACCTTAGCTTATTTTGGATCAGACGATAAAACTAAAATACGTACTCTCACTGATAGTTGAAGCGAATTATAAACATTTTCTTTTTGTTTTATATTTCTCACAAGTCATATTCGTGCAAATAAAAATTTTATAATACAAGTTATCGTGTTAACAGAACTACTTTTAGGGAAAATGGAAGAAAGCAAAAACAGATCCTACCGAATGTATAACGTATTATAGGGCACTATAGGTCAGAATTACGGACTAGCTTTTCACATCATTTTAATTTTTTCCGTAAATCGCAAGATCAAGTTAAGCATCGACCAGACTTCTGCGAGAAGACTGTCAAAAGAAATATTTTTCCAGAGTTTCTGTTTGAAGTCGGACCTCTTTGTAACCATTTTTGTGCCGTTATTGAAATAAAGCTATTACGGCAGTTGTCTATAACCACACGTGATGGATGAAGTAACTAGTTGGACAGACTAATGTGGTTTAAAGGTATCAATCGCCAGTTGAAACAGGCGGTGGTTATTATTTTAATGCTTTTGTGTTGCGAATGTATGTACATATGTTTGTGTTTGAAATGTTGCACGTTTTTTGTTAATGCTGGGTTGTTATTGTCGGCATTCTAGTTTTGAAATTTTTCATTTCGTTTCATTTAATGTGCTTTTGCCGTTAATTTTATTGTTGCTGCTTTTGTTTTTATTACCACAAACGAAAGCAAGTGCGTTTTTTCATAGTTCTCGCAATTAATTTGCATTTAATTGCGTCTAATCGTTTGTAACTGTTGCTGCTGCCACATATGCAACTGCAACTGCAACTTCAACTTCAACTGCCACTACCACTGCCACTGCCAGTGCCACAACTAACATTCACTGTCATTAAATGCCGTCATATTTTGTACATCTGTACGCCAGTCATTCAGACAGTGAGCTAGTCAGTCAGCCACAGACATTTTTAGCAATAATATTCGCAAATCCGTCTGTAACTGCCACACGAACCAATCATCATCAACATCGTCGGTAGTAAGAAACACAAAAATAATCATAAGACCATGGAAAAAGACATTAAAAAGCTTTTTTCGCCGCAGTAGAATTAATGTTAATAAGGCGGCATATTTATTTGATGAAGATCATGATGAATACTTTATAAATTTTCTGTTCATTACCTACACACAACATCATTATTACAAAGAAAAACTAAATGATCATTAAGACAAATAATGATAAACCATTGTAACAGGCGTTACATGTTAGCAAATAGTAAAATAACGTCAAAAGGCGCATGTTTTATACTCGTCTACTCCATTTTTTTTACAGTGTATTTGCTAATGAACTTCTATTCAAAATGATCGTTTTTCCATATGACTTGGTTCAAATCAATAAAAATCATAATTTATGTGAGCACAACTCAATTGCAATTTGAAAAGGATTTGCCACCCATACGATCGATGATCATTAAGCGAAAATGTTAAATGACAGTCAATATTCGTTTGTTCATAAATAATCCTCGGGTGTCATTGAAATAATCATTAACCAATAACAAATCACTTTTGGCCAAATTGCATGTGTCAAAGCCAGACCCAGACTACAAGGCGTTTCTTAGGAAGGAAACTAATCACGAGTATTGTCGAAACAAAGAAATTGCAGGTGAGATAAGCCACAATGGAAAAAATAAAATTCATAAAACTTAGAACGTTATTAATGCAGTTAGAATGAAACTGTCAATTTACACTAAGCGAAACGAGAGTGTAGAAGTAAAAAATGCTCTAAAATCTAAAGCATAATTTCACAGCAACTGTAATTGTAAGTATTTGTTGTTTTCAAAAAAAAAAAAAAAACAAATTCTTGTTTTTTCTTATTGTTATCAATTTGTTTTTGTTACCAATTTCTTTTTTTTCCTCAGTGTATTTATTAATTTTAAAATTAATGATGAGTTGTCGATGGCAAATGCCTATGCTGAGTACATCCTTATATCTTTCGGTTCAAAAGACATTTATGAGAAATATTTGTAAAATTTCTTTTTTTTTTGTGTGTGTTATTTGTGTTATTTAATCCTTTTTCATTAAAAATTATTCGTCATATATTGGCATTAAAAATTAAAACATTATTTTCTATCATTTATCATTTGATATGCTTATTTTTATATATTTTTCTGTTCGTTCCTTTAACATCAAATAGTTTCTCTCCTTTATCTCTTTTTGTTTTCGTTAAATGAGCAAATTTACCACACATATTTATATTGAATGTATTTTAAGAGAAATAATATTTTCAAAATTTATTAAGCATTGTTGTTGAGATGGCTTCCATTATCGATAATGAATTATTGAATTGCAAATGTTTTAAACGCAATGAATGAAGAGTGTCTGAAATCAAAAATCGAAATGGATTCTTATAAAATATTTTACTGGCTATAACCTGAATTAGGAAATTTTGAAAGGATTTCACCTTAATTGCTTAATAAAATTTTTAATTATTGACGTACCACAAAACTACTCGACTAAGGAACATTGTTCCAAAATTTCAATCAAGTCAAGTCGTTTTTGCAAAATCATGGTTTCCAGATCGAAAATATGATTTCGAGAAAAACGCGTTTAAGTACCTACACGCATCGTTGTACTAGGACAATAGAACAGTGAAACATAAACGACATTGCAGCGGTGGTTCAATGAATCAATAGAGTTGGATACCCTACCGACAATAATGTGTACCTTCGCCCTCTCCAATACGCGGTCGAGAAGCCTCAAAATAAACTTTAAACCGTCGGCCCATACGTGAGAGTTTTATTCCATTCTCTGTATTAAAAAATTACTTTAAAAAAATATAAACATACCTTTACTAGTATTAAGAAGCATGAAGCATTTCTATTTTTGTTTTGTGGAATTATCGAAATGATTGAAGGGCATAATTTTGCAATTTCATCAATAAAATTTTCCTAACTCTCTGCAATAATAATGAATTTCTTTATTCAATCTGCTTTATTTCATACTCATGGTGTGTATTCATATTGAAAATGATTAGCAATTATAAAACAATTTCAATAACATGCCACAAGTTGAAGCATTTAACTTCGTAAAACCAAATAAATTTTTACTTAATTGAAGCTGGCATTTTGGCGTGTTGGCGGTAATCAAAACGAAATAAATTTCTACAAATCAGAATTATTGTTTAAATTCAAACAAAAAAGCAAAAAAAAAAGAACGTCTTTGGCAACATCAATGAAATGTTAAGGAGACGCCAACAGTAAAAGCATATTGCAAGCAAATGCACAAACATAAGAAATTAAAAAGAACAACATTTCGTATGGAAATTAAAAAGAAAGAAAAACTAAAATTAAAATTTTTAACGCCTAATAAATCATTTCATTAAAGCAAAAAGAAAAAAAAACAAATTGCTTCAATTAATGTAAAAAGGAAAATTTTCAAAAAAAAAAAAAAAAAAAAAAAAAAAAAAAAAAAAAAAAAAAAAACAAAAAACAATTTCCATTTCAACACAAATTGTAAGAGTGTAATAATGGCTGCAGTCTTTTAAATTGTCGTTTAGTCTTTCTTTGCCTTATTAGATGGTCCAAACTGAGCGACTGTCTAAATGGATGTGTGTGTGTTAAACCATAAATAGGATTTTCCATATATTTTTACTTTTTTCATCCATTGTTGTTTCTGTTGTTGTTGTTGTTGTTGTGGGTCCATAATATATTTCAGTCTTGTTGATTTAATTTTTCATTTCGTTTGGCTTTGGAAATTCGTTTCATTTAATTTCAATTTTTACCAGATAATTTCCGTATTAAAAACAAAAATAAAAGAAAAGAAAAGAAATAAACTTACTTTGTATGCGAAAATGATTTAAAGCCAAAAAAAGAAAATCATGTTTTAACCAATTAGCAAAACTGTTTGTATGTCAGCGCTTCAAAATGCCACAATATTTAATGAAGGAACTGCCAATTTACACCAGACTTTTATAAAAGAAAGACAACAAGAAAAACAAAAAGAGAAATTAAATTTTAAGTATGTATGAAAACGATTATCAAACGAAATTAATTTAATTTAAAGACATTTTACAAAAAAACACACAGTGGTTTCGAAGGCTTTTAATATAATAAAACAACTTGAGAGATTTAATACTAAGACCAAGGGTTCCAATAAGTATATCATAAGAACATATTCATCTGCTGCGGTCGCTATAGTCTAGTAGGTAATGTGTTGGTCAGACATCTCCAACAAAACAAAAAATATAAAAAAGATTTCTTTGGTGACTGACGCTAAGCAGATTTCTGGCAAGAACCGTGAATGCAAATAAAATTACCAAGGAAAAGTTTCGCAAAAATCTTTCGTTCGGGTTCGACTTCAAATCAATCTTATGAATCAAATTAACACACACAATATAAATAGTGTGAGGTACTACGTCGTAATCCTGACTGAAGGAAGGGCTGTAATGACTAATTGTGTATGTATATTCATCCTTCCGAATACCAGTTCAACTAGCCTCTAACGTCACCAGCGTCGATAAGAGTGAATAAAGTTTCAATCATTTAAGCTACACTTTGCATTTCACTAGAACTACGCTTAGGAAAATGTAATACGATACAGCTTTTGAGATCACGTACGGGATACATTAAACTCTATTATTAGGCATTAACTTCCAAAGAATAACTTTATCAGAAAATTTTATGACGAAAGAATCGAAATCATCAGGATCATTTTAGGCGCTTAGGTTGACTTGGAAAATTCAATAAATTTTCTAAAGAGTTCTACCTGATATTGTGTTTGATATGGTATTGTTTAAACCACAGTGTTCGATTTTCTCTTAAAGTATAGCCAGTATGCCCTGGCACACATGTTAAATACTATGCATGTGCTCAGAATTTTATGGTAATTGTACGCTTTTGATTTCTGCTTAACGTCTAAAGGGTGGTGTTTAATTTGAATAATTTGTGAAGGAATTTTGTTGTTGTTGTTGTTGTTGTTGTTATTGTAAAATTTTATTGCATTTAATGACATATTAAAGCGGTTTAGTTTAAAGTGATTTAAAATTCTTTACTAATTGCCAAATCATATTTTATATTCGAAAACGAGCCACACACTAGCATTATCGTCTCACTCATATTGAAATGAAATGATTCTTAAACAAGATTCGAACGAAACGATTTCAATGGTATGTGAGGGCAATTATTTTCATGCCACAATCCATTACATTTTAGAAGGAGATGAAGAACCAAAATATTTTCAAGTGTGATTGTAATTATCATTGTGTATTGTCGCCAGCAATTAAAACAAAACCGTACAACAAAGAATCAAAAATCAAACTGAGTTAAGAACGAGGGAAACAATTTTAACTCAATTAAAATCCGCAATTGTAAACCTCCTGATGTAAATTGAAGTAAAAAAGGAAGAGAAAAAGTGAAACAAAATTTATTGTAATAGTTTTTGTTTTTTTTTTTCGTTTTTTAATTCTTTTGAGAAACTGCTTTGTTGTTGTACATACAAATGACAATTTGTTGTTGTTGTTGTTGTTGTTGCCTATAGCTTTAACTGTTTAACTATGTATTTATAATTTGACATTGGGAATATGAATCAAAATAATCTGTGCATACAAATAATGTGTGCCACAACAACAAAAACTATAAAAAGTAATTGTTGTTGTTGTTATTGTTGTTGTTGTAGCAGTAGAAAAGAAAATATTTGCGTTTTTTGAAGTGATTTATGTGGCATGAGGCAATATGATGTTTTTACACCACCAACACCGACAACACCAGCAACACCAGCAAGAACACAACACTATCATCATCACCATCATCATCGCCATAGTCGTCATCGTCGTCATCACCACAGCACACTCGTTCTAGCTGGCTTATTAAAAAGAAACTCTTGCGGCACTCACCGTAAGAACCAACAATGGCACTTAAAAAGCGTGTGTAATAATGAATCTACTTAAGTGTTTAATGTTTAATGATTTTGTTGATTTTATTGTATCTGTTCATTTTCTTTTTATTATCGTTATCGTCATCATCATCATCATCATTATCATCATCATCATCATCATCATCATCGTCAGCATCATTTTGCGGCACCAAAATGTTATTTTTAAAATATATTTTAAAAAATACCAAAAAAAAAATCTTTTATAATTTTCCTTCTTTCCCCCCGTTCTTTAGTAATTTAAAAATGTAAGTTCATAGGTAAGCGGTACCCCTTTCCTATACAATGTTGTGTATATATTGAAATCATTAATGGTGGCACATTGAGCATCGGTAACCACTCATCATTATTGGAAGACATTCATTCAGCAAGAGTCTCTAACGCAACATGTGTATTTTGCGCAATGAAACGACATCAAACTAAAAACTGTATAAACTGTTGTTATAAAACTAATGGTTGCAACGAAAAATATCTTCACGTTAAGAAGATTTTATAATATTAAGTAAGTGCCCCTACTAAGAAAAATTGACGAAATACAAAGCATCTTTCGTTTTATAATTTGACTTAATTTCATTTAGAGTTTTCAACCAAATTTTGTGATATCACTGTGATATCCTTACAAACAGAAACAGAAACATCTCTCAATTGAATAGAGACTATCTGCAAAAAAAAAAAGAATTTCGTTATGTCCACGAAATTTTATATATTAGAGTCGCCCTTTATTTATTATTAGGTAGGTAGGTAGGTTGAAGGAGAGCAGACCAACCAAGGGTCCATGCCAATTGACACCTATGCCATCATGTAGGCATATAGTATGCTCACCATATCTTCTATCGGAAGACTTTACCTTATACAAACTTCCATAACTTTTTCCAGTCTCCATAACTCCAGTCTTCCATAACTCTTCTGAGACGAGTTATGTCCGTGATAGTGTCATCCCCAAAATATTGGGATTTTGATTTTACGAAAGCTGGGCAATAACACAAAAAATACTCCATCGATTGAATGTCTTTATCACCACGCCAATGCGGTTAAAGTTAAGAAGCTCAGGTCGCGTTTATTTAGTTTTAAATAATCATGGTTCTCTCCTCATTACGTTCGCCTCAAAGTATCTTTGTAAGTCTTCCTACCGAGTTATTATTCCACAATAGTTGATGCGACGTTTCCGTCCAATCTCTCAATTTGGTTTTTAATGCATTGAAAGCCATTGTGTTATCCAAGCTTATGATATGTAATACTCTCTCTCTCTCTATTAGCTAGAATATTCGTTTGCTCACTTCTAATCACTTTATGATGACCGGAAGCCCCATATAATTCGTAACATTTTAATTCTCATTTGACCATCCGTAAAGATATTTACATCCCTTTACATCCTGCTGGCCAAATGATTATTATCCCCGGTCTCGCATGGCGATACGAGCAAATCAAAAGTTTTGCAGGGAATATCGCGTCACTCAAAATTGCCATGACATTTGCTTTAAAAACACTGCAGTTTAATATCCGAACCCGTATATAGAGTCCACCCTGCCATTCATCTTTAAACCATCAGTGTATACTTCAAGGTTTCGTCAGAGCAGAACTACTTAGTTGGAAAACTAAAACTAAAATTATAAGAATCATATAATCGGCCCTAATGTGCCGGTGTCTTCCCAAAAGAGTAGCATGCGCATAATGAAGATATATCATATGTATTAGATGTTTGAGCCTTCAAGGTCTGTATCCAGGGAGCAGTAAGAGGAATTTAACCATTTTACAACACCTAATCCAATCTATATAGTTTTAAAACTGAAGGGTATACTTTAGTCACTCGCGACTTCTTTATATATTTTAGGAGATATTAAAAATTGTAAAAAATGTTTAATAGTTAACTATTAAGCTACATATTCCGACTCGAAGTATTTTTATGATGCGCATAAAAGTACTGAAATCGTCATTGTCATCTGTAAACAGAGAGAGAGAAAAATTATAGTTAGCATGGGTGGCAAATAATATTCATAAGATTGCTCAACTTGCAAGGGCTCATTAATTATTTTTCTTCTTCCATTTAACGCTCGTGATACATGCATACTAAATCGTATACAAAAATAAAAAAAAAAAAAAATTAAAATGTTTTTATAGCCTCATAAATGGTTTTATTGTCAAACAACAAATTAGCAATATTCTGTAAAAAAAAAAAATTCATAAATTTAAAATAATTTATAAACATAAATTTGATTTTTATTATTTTTTCATCTTTTTAACAATGCTGAAGAAAGAAAGAAAAAAGAAAAACAATTTTAAAATATTTTAAAATATTCAAAAAGCATTTTGAAGAAAGAAAAGAAAAGAAAAAAAAACAATAACAATTGGTTAACTTAATCAATCAATAGGATGGGAATTTATTTTTTGAAATTAAAATGTTGTTTTTCTTCTAATTCACGGCTTTCATGTGAATTAAACGTACATATGTATGAATCGTGTTTTTCATCATCTTTTTCTTCTAAGACTTTGTTCAAAGTCAAGTGGCGTCAATTTTAATGTTTTTCTTTTACTCTTTATGGACGGACTTCTTATAGCATTCGTTGTACTGTATGTTGTGTATGGAGTTATTATAAACGTTTAAATCGATCTTAATCCGTAACCTACACACGTCCGCACAACAAAAATCAATAAAATTTTGATTTTGATTATTTTACACAAATCGTTTCGTTTTTTTATATTTTAATTTAATTTTTTATTTTCATTATTGATCATTTACAAGGTATTAAATTGTAATGAACCATAGACCCACCACATCGTTTACTGATATCGCAGGGAATATTAAAAAGATTTTCAATTATTGATTCACTTCAATCAAAATGCTACTGAATATGCATGAGTTCGATTGCATTTATGACTTTGGTTAATAATTTTGGAAAACAACAATCAGAAAAACAAAATATTTTTATAGGAAGTAAAAAGCTGTAAGGCCACACGTCAAACTAATGAATTAAACTCAATACTTTTGATTTTTACTACCCGCCCTGTAGAAATCATATATTCCTACTTCAAATCACCTTTTCACATTGATTTGTTGAAAGCAAATAATACGTATTCTTAATTCTTCAGCACTTTATTTGAGGCTTCAGCAATTTTTGTTTTTCATTTTCATTTTAATAGTTTGTATTTGATTTGCACTAAATGGTTACCACCAGGAATATTTTTCCGCCTGTCCAAATATAAATTTATGAAAATCGTTTTATTTAAACAAATCAGTGTTTGTTTGATTAACTGAATAGAACCTTTAATTTAAGCCTTGTCACTACAAATTCTTAATCATTTTTAAATAAAGGACACTTAATATTCACGTTGTGAATTTTATTCACACTTCATTAACGATAAATTTTTTAATCAGAATAAAATTTTCAGCTGTTTCTCACACTTGATTAAGAAGTCCAACATAAAGTGTTCTTTTCATATTAAAACAGAAACTTTGTTGTTCTCAAGAAAAATGTTCACTTCAAAAACATTCAAGTGCATTCCAAATAACTACAATGAAAAATACAAAAATCTATTTGTATTTATATACAGATCTACGCACACCAGTTAACCCTTTAAGAGTTTTAAGAAAAATATTTTTGTTAAGGCCTAAATAAACACGTACATCTTCAGGCAGACAAATAAAGAACTGACCTGGAGTATTTAAAAGAAAGGAATCTTTTTTTTTTCCTATACAAAATACGTTCTTATATGCTATTAATAACAGAATACATCACATATTTACACTGTATGTAGACATAGAGTAGAAGAGAAATTATTTAATAAATCCCGAATACGAAAAGGTAATCTCTTCATAAGCAGGAAATAAGTGGTGGAACGAAAATTCTGGAAATAATACAGGTGCTAAGTGATGGCGCTAAGCGTTAAGCTTTACAAATAATCGTCAAAAGTAAATCCATTTTAAAGGCTATTGTTTACGGATTTGTTTCCTCTTTGTTTAACTGTTTGCTTCTTAACGTGTTTATTTATTTGTTTTCTTAATTTTTTAATTTTTCTTTTTTTTTTTTTGTTGTTGTTCATTTATTTGTTTGCATGTTGCACAAAGATACTTGTTGCAAGTAAATGTATACATAAATAGAAATGTTTTCATTTGTATGTGATATTACATGCAGGCGCCTCGTATGCAAATATCATCAAAACAATTATAAGCTCTCTCTCTCTCTCTCTCTCTCTGTCTCTCGCACAACCAAACACACACTTATTCTGTCTGTTTATTATCCAAGAAAACGGCCTTTGTTAGGCTGTTTGTAATAGTTTTAAACAGTTTTATGATGGCAAACAATAGGCCCATAAAAATAACATTTATAAACCGACATACATCCGCAAAACATCCGACAAATAAGCCATCAACAATTACATCTTCTACACACACACACACACACACCGTTATGATGATGATCTCTCCACTGCACCATCATTAAAAACGTAAGAAAATCACAATCGATCAAATCCGACTTTATGACAGCCTACAGAATAATGTACTAATTAAAGTATTCTTAAAGCATTCTTAATTCGTAGAATGTGCCAAAATATTATCAATCTGTACCACAAGAATTATCGTATACATTGCCAAAATCTTACACCATTTAGAAAAGGTCCACAGATGTTGGTCCATATATAGGGTAGCCATAGGTTCTAATTGGGCTTTCGCTTCAAGAATGACACACTGACTCTACAGGTAATTATATAATATAATATAATACTCGTATAATATAATATAGTTGACACATTGGACAGTCTCTTGCTTGATGCGCAGTTATCCGACAGGATACCCAACGTTTTGAAAGCCCTTAGAATCAAATCCAAACCCAGCCCAAATATCTCGAACAAAAAGAAGAAAATATTTCTTTCGGTGACTGCTGAGAGCAGACTTCTGCCATGAAAAGTTTCTCAAAAAATCTTCACTCATGGATAAAATTAACAGGCACACACATAAGTGATGTAAGAAACTATTTCGTAATCCTGGTTGAAGGGTTGTAATGATCAATTAAGTATGTAAGGTCAACCAGTTTCAAGATGTTCAAAGTATTGATTATAATTAAAATTATAAAGTTGTTGTTGTTGTTGCTTAGTCTTGTGACATTCATCTCCATTTAGGTTTCTATTTGCCCTGGCAACAGTTAACACTGTGCTAAGAGTTCTCAATCAGGTGTTAATTAAACAGTTTATTTCTCTATTGTCCAGCCGTGTGTGCCCGTCTGGTAACGATTTCTTCATTGATTATCATCTTAAATAGAGAGATTTATCTCTCAAATACAAATTATGGCTTATTTTTTAAATTTTTTTTTTTTTTAAATTTATTTTTTAATTTTTTTTTTCTCTTCTTTTTTTAATAGGAAGAGTACATAATCATGTTCAATTTATTTTTATATTTAACGATTGATCATGTCTATTTTAAAATTTTCACATAAAAATATCACTGGAACTGTGCATGGCATTTAAATGAATTGGCAAAAGATTTTTTTTGTTTTTTTTTTTTTTGTTATTATTAACTGTGATATTCATTTGTAACAAATTATAACGTACCTATTATAAACTAAACTAAATTAATTTTACTTATCAAATGACGTTAAATGTTTAATAAACAATTATAGTCACTTGCTT
Source organism: Sarcophaga bullata (assembly GCA_005959815.1). Taxonomy (NCBI): domain Eukaryota; kingdom Metazoa; phylum Arthropoda; class Insecta; order Diptera; family Sarcophagidae; genus Sarcophaga; species Sarcophaga bullata. The sequence continues at coordinate 1,487,302 of QOCX01000003.1, forward strand.
ATTTCTGTTTTTCTTTCTTGGCCTTAAATAAGAGAAGAAAATATTTTGTTATTATTCGAGAAATGAATACGAAATTAAATAAAAAATAAAAAAAAAATATACAATTAAATATACGTACATATGAATGTATATAACAACGAAATCATATTGAAAATTCCTTTGCTTTTTAACACAATCGACCGCATGGCATATGATTGGTAAATTAGAAATCTGGATCAACCTTGCCATTAAATTTCATTTCATTTCTAAGCAATTAAACTTAAAGATATCAAAGCAGGATGTAAAATGCTTATACGCGGTTTAAAGTGTAGAGCATTTGGTGAAATGTGTTGTCCGTGTTTGGTGTAATAAAATTGAAGACGTAATTGATTTTAAGGTAGCCGCAGTCTAGGAGGGAATGCATTAGCTTATTAGACGTTAGGCTTCTTTGTCGTTCAAATACAAACAAAAGTTGGTGTGGGAAACTAGGCCATTGTAATGTAGTTTAGAATTTAATTAAGTAAGTTAGCAGTTGGCCATTACATAGAGAGCACTGTAAAGACAATTCTTCATTTGAATCTTTTCGATATCAGGAAACAAACATGCATAAAGACTGCTGCGTAATCGTTTAGGGTAAGAAGTGCGGCAGGTCTTGGTGCACTAATTGAATACATTACGGAGCTTAGAATCAAACAGCGTGACAAACTATTCAATGAACATCTGCACTACTTATATATGTTGTGTGTGTTATAATTTTATTCATGAGTGAAGGGACCTACAGTTTAAAGTCGACTCCGAAAGATAAATTTTTGAGAAACTTTTCATAGCAATTTTATTTACTAGCAGAGTTTTTGCCAGAAGACTGTTGAAATGAAGACTGGGCGATTTTTTCATATTTCATTTTGTTAAAGATGTCCGAGCCTGAGGTTGAATCACGGTTTCACGTCTATTTAGCCAACACACTATCTGCTAGACTACGGCAACGTCTGCTGTTAAACTACGCCACCAAATTGCCTTGAATCCAATTAACCACATAGGTAAAGTTTATCTACGACTGCGAAGTAAAATCTAAACAAAGAATATAGTCTTATTGCACGAGGGATGTGATAAAAGCTTATCGATGTCTAATATTACAGAGATGCAAAATGACATAGGAAGCTGAGTTAATTTAAACATGTTCTATTCGTTGATAGGCATCATTTGGATGCACATCATTACGCCTTCAATTTTCCTAAATAGATTCTATTTTTTATTGCATAAATAGCAGCGAACAGTGATTTAAATTCTTTTTTGAATTGTTGTTATTGTTGAATGTCTTTTATATCATTTGACAGAAGACCTGACCAACTTTCGATTGTAATTAATTAAAAGACTTCTATTTCAATGTGTTTTTGTTTTTTTTTTTTTTTTTTGTTTTGATATTTGGTATTTAAATAATTTTATTTTAATTTTTTTAATTTTGTTTTCTTTGAATGTTAAATTTTTAATAAATTTCAATTTTCTTTCTTTTTTTTCATTTCATTTAAAAAACTAAAGAAACTTAAGAATTTTAAATCTAAAAATGAAACGTAAATATAATTATGAAGTTTAAGGAGAGAGTTTTTGTCAAATAAATATTTTACAGAATATAATATACAATTTACAATCGATTATTGATTATTTATAATTGTTTGTTGTTGTCTTATTTAATTTATTTTTTTTTTATTTTTTAATTTAATTACATTACAATACTTTTAATTTGTTTTTTGCTTTGTTTATTTCTTTTTTTTTTTAATTTATTTGTATTTGTATTTGTATTTGTATTGTATTTGTATTTTTTGTTTTTTATTTTTGTTTCTTATATTTAAATTATAAATTATTTCTAAATAGTGTAGAAGAGATTAAATTACTTAAGCTACAGATAGATCGAATAGATCAATAAGTAAAATGCTATACTTTAAATACGATAAATTAAGAAGAAGACAAGAAAAAAACACACAAAAAGAAAAACAAGAAAATTATAAAATTATTTATAAAATACAAAATAATACTTTGTTTATCAGATGCTCTTAAAATTTAAATACAATACATAGTTCTCTTAATAAATTAATTTTGTTTTGTTATTATTATCATTTTTTTTCTTTTGTTTTTCATTCTTTATTTCTTTATATTACAAGAATTTTATTATTTATGAATTAATTTTTTTTGTTTTCTTTTCATTTTATTAGAGTGTTTAAAAGAGGAATTTATTTCCTTTTTCTTTATCATAATATCACATAATGAATGGGTGTTTTTCCTTTTCTTTTCTTTTCTTTTCTTTTTTTTTTAATACAAATATTGCACAATTTTTTTTTTTCCATATTCATTTTTTTTACAGTTAATATTCATTCATACGGCTATATGTTATCTTTATGGTATTTGACCATTCATTCGCATTTCCAATTCTTCCTCCTCCTTTGTCAGTGGCACTGTAGTATGATTGTATAGACCCTGTGCCATTAATTGTAAAGCCAATGGATTTTTTGAACCGGAAGATTTTTTAATTTTTGCTCTTTTATTTTGGAACCAGATTTTAATTTGTGCCTCATTTAAACCCAATTCGGAACTCAACTGTTGTCGTCTTCTTTCGGTTAAATAACGATTCTCATTAAATTCACGCTAAAAAATTATGAAAAATAAAATAACAACAAAAACATATAAAATTAGTATAAAAAAAGTGAAAAAAAAAATGTTGTGTTAAAAATAAATTATTTAATGTGGTTTAAAGGCAGGACCATAACAAATTTCTTCCCTCTATTATTCGTTGTTGTTTTCTCAGCAAGTATTCGTTTGTAACAGCGTCTAACTAAGGTTTATTGGCGTTTTAGTTGTGGTTTTAAATTTACAAACAGGAGACGTTTTTACCAGGACTGCCCGGTGAGTGTTACAAATTTTTTTTGTAAAATATTTTGAAAATATTCGTAAAACAATCAGAATTGAACAAAGGCTCCTTCACACACCACATATGTATAAATTTTCGATTCGCTATGAAGATTTATTCTATGTTTCTAGTACCAAAAGTAGCTCCTATGGTTTGTTAAATGCTTGTAAAATATTTCCTGACTATCGATTGGATTATTTATAAAACAACAATTATTTTGCTGCATTAAAATATTGCCAAGGGAAAATGAGTTTCAAGAAATTTATTAAAAAAGTGAGCAAAACATGTTTAAATTTCTAGCACCTAGACGCTTTGTAGTATTTTCCTCTTTTTCATATCGTTTGAGGAAAAGGACGATTTCTACCTTAACTCTATGACTCTAAAGTAACTATAACCGTTGAAATTTAAATTTTTTTCAAACTTATAAAATATACTAACCGCTTAAGGAGTATAGGGACGGGTCATTAAGTATTTACCCTATCTTATAGTTTTTTTATATGTTAAAAACCATATTTCAGTACATTTTTCTATATTCATGATATTAACTCAAGTCAGAGTAAAATTAACGAATAAATCTTTTTAACAACAAACACCCAAAAATATTTCATTTATAGTATAAAGGTTTACAAAACATGTTCATAATATTTATGCAATTCAAATATATCTACGGCATATACATATGTACTCATTTCAAGTACAGAAGACCATAAATATTTTGCTTATAATGTAATACAAGGTAGATTTTAGGTGTTTCTTAACACTTTATGAGTAATTGTCGCGGTTTCTTACTGTACTTCTAACATTTTGTCTTATTTGTGTATCCATGAAGATATCAGTTCTTTACTGCATTCTTGCATATTCTGCTTTTACAATTACAATCTCCACTTAATCGTAATTTGGAAAAGAAATTTAAGGGAAATGAATTTGTTAAACTTATATTTTTTCTTCCCACTACCACATATGTATGTAATTACATAATATGGGTTCCTAGTCATCATGGAGCGTTTGGATATGAGGAAGAGAGGATTCTGGTTAATCGGGTCAGAGTACTACATACCATAAGATTAGATAACCTAATGTCATGCAGTGCGTTAAAGAGCAAGTGAGTGGAAACGTCACATTGACTATTGTTGTGTAGTGACACTGTATAGGAAATATTACAAAAATGCTTTGGGGCGATCCTAAATAAACGCAACCTGATCACGCTAATGAGCATACTCACGGGACACTCTGCCTTACATGCATGTGCACTTGAACCGTATGGGATAATGGTGAATGCAACGCATGCAGTGTAGATGCAAAAACGATGGAGTACTTTAGGTGTCATTGATCAGTTTTCATAAGTTCGAGAAGCCAATATTTTGGGAATTTCACTATATCAGACATAACTGTAAAGAATTCAGCACACGAAATATGCTGTAAACCACTGTATATGTATATAACATGTAAGTATGTAGATAACGATAAAATAATAAAATTCACAAAATTCACTATAAAAACGTTTACGTAGAATTTCGAAAGAAAAAAGAAAAAGAAATCAATGGCTCAGGAATAAAAAGAAAATAAACCTTTGGTGACTATAAAAATTCTTAACAAAATTTCCGAAAATTTTAATTTAAAATGAATTTCTTTTCTTAAATGTACTCACTTTTAATCTGACCAATTGCTCACTGGAAAATGCAGTACGCGGTCGCTTTTCATCATTGGTTTTATCTTTGGGCTGTTTGGGGCGCGTCCTATAACGAGGTCCTGAAATAAAATAAAAATTAAATGAAAAAAAAATTCATATTTTCTTCAATTTTTAAATAAAAAAGAAAAAAAAATAAAATAAAAATAAAAATAAATTTGCTTAAAATATTGAATGAGCGTTTGTAATAAAAAAAAAATAAAAAAAAGAGGAAAAACTGTCAATGCTAATTGGAAGTTCTAAACACAAAGCATATTAATTACAAAAAAAAACAGCTTTAACGCGTCCTATAGAGTAAAACTGACTATTTTATTAAGAAGCATACATATGCTTAAAGACATTGAAAACTCTAAAGAAATTGAATAGAATGAAAAAGACAATTAACATTTAAATAAAGAACTAAAAATATTAAATGATACGAAGAAAAAATAAAAAATAAAATGAAATAAAAAGCCGACATCAACGTATTCAATTGACAGACAACCTGTCATTTCGATTATGAACAAACAGTGTAGAAATTTTAAACCCTCTCTAGTTTATAAACATTTTCTATGAAATCGTATATTTAACATTAATTACCAGATGATAATGAATAGATTTTCTAATGAAGCAAATTATTCGAAAACTATAATAATTTTGAATAATAATTTCTATACGAAGTGGCAAAAATTAAACCTTTTCTCATTTCATTTGCTTATTTAAAGCTAACAGGTGTGAATCTGTGAAAAGTAAAGGCAATAATTGTGTTTTTTTTTAAAGCTACTGCATCACACAAACATGATCACATAAAATAGTATTTTTTCTGTTTTTTTTTTTCAATTTAATTCAATTCAATCTTCGTTGAACTCATTTAATTTACTACAGATTAGTTAGCATAAATCTTTCAATTTTAAACAATTAAAAAACCATTAAAACTACTTAAAAAGCCTTTAAAAATTATACTTCGACTGTCAACACAAACAATTTTCAAATCTTTATTGTGTAATCCTTTTTTTTTTTTTTTTTGTGGACTTGTAGATAGCACGTGTCTTAGGCTCGATCATATCAGTTTCCAGCAAAAAGATTTCCATCAACACTTGCTTTTTAGAAAAGCGAGCGCAGAAGAATGAGAGAATGACATGAAAATTCGTTTTTCTTTTCTGGTATTTCTTAAAGAATTTTTTTTTATCATTTTCAATATGTCTCAAGGTTTGTGTATATGTATGTATGTATGTGTGTGTATAAGCATATGTTTGTGTAAATTATGCGTTACGCTCTTTCAAGTGACAGTTCTAGACATCAAATATTTACAAGCCGGCATAATATTTTCATTCCCGAAAATAGTTTTTGAGCACAGCAGCAGGTCACTCTTGAAGTAATTTTGTTGCTGCT
>QOCX01000003.1:1493246-1562648 GCA_005959815.1 Sarcophaga bullata
TGAGTGGCCTTTTTTTTTTAATGGAATAGGCAGATAAAAAGAAAATTGAATGAAATTTATGGGTATTCTGTAACTCAAGGCATTAAATGAATTAAAAAAAATAAAAAATAATTTTTAAAATGTTCAAAAATGTCCAAATATTTAATAGAATGACCTTCAAGTAAATAATGTACGGAGTTGTACGTTATGCGTTTAAAAAGAATTTTTATTGTTTAAAATGCAAGTACTTTTTATAAATAGATTCATAATTAAATGAATTTAATCAATATATAATTAAGACTACATACATATGCAATGATTTGATTTAAAAAAACGAATTTCGCGTGCATCTTATCTTCGCTTCATTACGATTGGTTCACATTTAGATGGTCTATTCTGAATTTTCAAGCAATTGACTGAATTCGAGTAGAATATTGAATTATTTGAAGCAGGAATGTTTAAACGAAATAGAAAAATTTCTGTGAATTTAAATGAAAAGCAAAAAATCGCCAAGATTTCTATTTTATTTGTTCTATTTTCAAGAAGTCGCAATAGTTTAGAAGATTAAACATTTTACATTTTTAAACATACCTCAAACAAAACAAATAATAGAATAAAAAAATATCGCGCTTTTTTTCTCTGAGAGTAGAATAAAATTGCCGTGAAAAGCTTTTCAAGAAAACAACTGTCGTTCTGAGTCGACTTTAAATTGTAGGTCCCGCCCGCCACTAATGGATAAAATTAACACACGCAATATGGTTAGTGTGAGAAACGAGCTTGTTATCCTGCCAGAAGGGCAATTAAGCAATTAAGTAAGTAAACAAGTATTTTCAGAAGACTTAAAAAAATTTTAAAACACATTCGATCGATTCCCGAGACCATAACTTTTCCAGTTTTTAAGGGAATAACGAAAAAATGTTTAAAATTATTTAAAAACATATTTTTGCTTCTCAATCAATCAATATAAATTCAATAATTTTCTTTTCTTTATTATTTTAAAGAGATTAATGATAATAATAATGAAATAAATTTAAAAAAAAACCAGTCCCTAGGTTTTAAAACCTCCTTAGAAATATTTCTAAATTGTATTATATTTATTTAAATACATACATACATACGTACATATCTACTAATGAAAATTATTTAAATTTTTCCTCCTATTCTTCTATTTTGTTGTTTGTTTTTCTAAATATCTTGAATAACTCAGAATATAATATTTTTTTTTAATTTGACTTAAAAGATGTTCTATGAGCACATAGTTAAGAGAAAAAGAAAATTTAATTAAAACTTTTCTCTTTTGTTGATAAAATAAAATAAAATTCATTTTCTTTTAAATTCCTGCTACTTTTCTAAGCTTATACGTGCAAACACAAAAACAAAAAAAAAAAGTTAATCCGTTCCACTTACCCGAACTTGGCCGATCACTGTAGCGTGTACAAAACACCCAAGCAGGCCACATTTCATTTTTGCCCGTTTCCGAATTAGTGGTAGAGCCGGTTTCCGATTTCGTATCATCGGAACTTTCCATACCCGAATCTCTGCTAATGGCAGACGGTGGTGGTATAGGCTGGGGGCTATTATTTTTACGGCCAGAGGGTGAGGAATTTAAAGAAGAACTGGAAGAGGAACCCGTTGACGATAATACCGTCACAGAAGATGAAGTGGTTGAGGAATTTTGTAGAGAGGGTGGTGGAGAGGATATGCTGGCTTGTGAGGAACAGGAGGGAGTAGTACTTGGAGCAGGCGGTGATGTTGATGAGGTGGACGTTTGCCCAATTTGTGAGACCGTTTTACACAGGGAACCTAATGCAGATTGTGATACGGATGAGGAGGTGGTTAAAGTTGATGGTGAGTTTAGTAAAGGATCCAAATGTTTATTACTTAAAGACTGTTGATGGTGTGGCAGGGGCTGATGAGGAGCAGGTAATATGCCCGTTCTGCGCATTCTACTCTGTAAGATCTCTTCATGAATGCGAGGATATGCCGCAGGATTAAAGCAATTGAGTATATTCGCTCTTTCAATCATCATGGCTGCCGTGGCTGCTGCGGCCGCAGCCTGTTGTTGACGGCTTAATTCTATTAAATCTACTCTGGTAAAGGCCGAGGGTGTAGCTGTGGCAGCTCTACTCTGATCAAAAGGCCGGAATATGCTGGTATTATTCAATTTTGTGTTGTCCATCTGCTGTTTAGTTGAGTCGTGGTGTTCGTCGTGGTGATGGTGCTGGTGGGGAGGGTGGTGGCCAATACGATCACTTAGGATATTACTTATTGAAAAAGCTAACGTGGGCTTACTAGACTGCTGATGGGCCGGCGGTGGGGAGCGTTGTTCATCGTCCTCCTCGTCATTATCCACATCAATTTCACCCTCATCCTCATCATCGGTCACATTGCTTGCAAGCAGTGCTTGAGCTTGCTCATGATCACCAATAAAGCTATCACCCATTATGGAATCACTCTCCTCTTCCTTAATCGTCAGTGTAGAAGCGGGTGTTGATGATGTAGAATGACCTCCTGGTGAAACACTTAAGCGGGCCTGATTGGTTAAGTCATAGCCCGGATGTTGGAATACATTGGCGACTAACTGTTGCTGATGCAGTTGTTGTAAATGATGCAATTGTTGCAAGTGTTGCAATTGCTGCTGTTGATACAAAGAGGCGACTGTGTGTGGCATTATAATAGTTGAATTAAGGACCGTAGAGTTATCTGTTTGGGTCAAACTCATGCCCAAGATGTTGTGATCAGCCGTAGGGGTATTGAGTAGCGAAGCCTGTTTGCAAGGCGTTTGAGGTAAAACGACGGCTGGTGGGGTTGGTGCTGATTGGGGACTACAGCGATCCTCTAAGGCCATTGGGCATAATACAAATTTTTAAAATAAATATGTTTCGTCTTTTTCTCACGGTTCTTTAACACTTTTCTTCTATCAATGAATTTATCTTTACGATAAAATTTATTTCTTTTGTTCCGTATTTCAATAATTCCTTTAAATGACTTAACTCTTCAAATTATTTTAATTTTTTTAAACACTTTATATTCTTGTTTTTTTTTTTTTTTTTTAATTCAATTTTACGTTATTTTCATTTCGTTTAAAATAATCTTTCATTCTCTTTTCTTTTTTTTATTTTTTTTTTCGTTTTTCTTATACTCTCATGCTCACACACGTCCGTTCACGTCGAAGTCAACGAGTAAATTAACTAATCACAGTTGTTTAACGTCTTAACCAACTGAAGCAGCAGCTTTGCTTATAACGACGACAATAACAACAACAAAACCAGAAAAACAAGAAACACTTTTATTTTTACTTGAATTATGCTTCGAAAACACTATCTCTCCCGTTCGCACTTACTACTGCTGATTTCGTTGCGTTAAAGAGTTTTTCATAATGTAAAGAGTGTGTTAGAATGAGAACATATTCGTTATGCTTTAATTTGATTGACTTGTTTAAATTTGTTTTTTTTTCTTTTTTTTGAAGGAAAAAAAAAATAATTTGTTTACTCAAACTCTATTAGGAATCGTCACTTTTTTTTCCGAAAATCAAAACAAACAACAGAAACAATAACGTTCCTCTTTATTTTTCTTGAGAATTATTATGCGCTTATACCAGCTGCATGTGTGTGACACTTACAGATGTCACCTGTAATCTGACAGACGTTTTGCAAATGTTGATGTTTAACAGCTCAAACAGTGACGTTTAGAAAGATCTTCCTTAGTAAAGCGCAAGTACTCAACATAAGAATGACAAAAAACTCTCTCTGTGATGAAAACACACAGAATCAGCCACCACCATATGAAATTAAAGCAGAAAACAGCAACACAATAATAGCTGTAGTGGTGAAATAAGAAGGGCTTGTTAAAATTCTTTATAACTTTATTAAAAAGCCAAGAAAATTAACAATTCCCTTTAGTAAACATACACACACATGCACCGAAAAAGAAAATAAAAATAAAAATCAACAAATGCTCATCATGCTTCATGGCATTCTGTCAAATCTGTGGTCTCGTTTCTACTTTTATGCAATAAACAGAGAAAACGAGAGAAGCACTTTATTGTAGCCACCAAAAAAAGGGAGGAGTTCTGTGTGGTAAATTGCGTCGAGTTGTACTCTTTTAACTTATTGAAGACATGAATGAAATTATTAGTCAGGCTTCATTGGAAAAACTGAAACAGATAGAAGGAGAAAATATACCCCTTTTGTGATAGAACAACTAAATTTTTTTTCCCTCAAAAGACTTCAGTATTAAGGTGTCAGAGAACAACTCAATTATTTAAATTTGTAACTTTCTCTCTTTCATACTTTCTGTAAATCTTCGTCTTTTTCTGCCTCTGCTTTGTGTTGTGTCAAATCCGTTGACGCAGTGTTTGCTTTACTAAGTAAATATAGTTACTGCTCTGCTTTGCTTTATGCCTTGCTCTGTTCTGCTCTCTTTATTAAATTTTACACAGATTTTCTCTACACAATAAGAACAAAAAAAAAAAAAATAGGTGGGTTCATTCGGTTTTCTTCGATACACTTCCAATATGAATGTACATATGGATGTGAGTATGCATGTGCACTTAATAAGAGTTTGTTTGTATTCAATGCGCTTTTGTAGCACATAATGTAAACGTATTAGTTGATTATATGTACACACATGCATACATTTAAACAACAATACCTGTCAAAGCAATCAACAACTTTAGTAATACAGCCACAACAACAACAACAATAATAATAACGAAAAAAAAAATAAATAAATGTTGATGATTTTATTTTCCTATTATTAAATTTTCTCGCGCTCTCTCTCGCTCTCATTCTCTCTCTCTCTCTCTCTCTGTCTCTATCTATCTTCTTTAACAATATTGAAATATTTTATGGAGAAAATTTTGTTTTGATTTTTCACACACCGAAAATCTTTTAAATTGCATCTTTGAGGCGTTTTTGTTCTTATTGTCTGGTGTTGCGTGTGGTAAGTAAAGAAAATATTGAATTTGGTTTCTGTACATTTTGTTGTTTTATTTTGTTTTTTTTTTTTATTATTTTTGGTTTATTTTATTTGTTAATGAGAAATTTTTTTTATGTTTTTTTTTATTCTTTTTCATTTATTTATTCCTTAAGAAAATACATTCAAATTGAACATTTTATTTATTTTAAGGAAATAAAAACAAAATTTAATTTAGAATATGCTGTTTGAAATAAAAAAAATATTGTTTATTTTATCCGACGTGTGTATGGGAGGTGTACATACATACATATGGATTTCACATACCTTTTTTTTAAATATTTCAGCGAATATATTTTAAACATAAAAACAATAAAATTTTCAAAAATTTATTAAAAAATTTTAATTTTTTTTAACCAAATTTGGTTTTTTCAATTTCGCAAAAACATATTTACATACCCTCTGCATATGTATGTATCTACATACATATATACACAGTATGTATGTGTATCATATGTTTAAATGTTAAATTTTAAAACTGATTTCAATAAATGTAAACAAGGGAAACCTATCTGCTTAAAATCGTTACTGCTTAGGAATGCATAGGCACACAAAAAAAAAATACGCTTTTTATGCGAGAAATAAAAAACTGTTATCATTAAACATTTATTGATAAATCTATAATTAATTTATATACATAGGTACACTCAGGTCTCAGGTCTCGCATCTGTCGCATATCTGGTCCAAAAAAAAAAGGAAAACAAATCACATAAAAACTAATGATTCGTTGCATAATACTGAAAAACCGATGAAATATTAAATTTTAAAAAATCACAACAGTATGGGCATGAAAAAATTCGATGAAAAATATTTATTTTTTTTCTACGTAAACAATAGAAATAAAGAATCTCTAAAAAAAATTAACAAAAGTATTATGTTAATTTATTATTTACAGAAAAAATAGAAAACGAACTGTAAAAAGGTACACAGCCAGGTCGTCGAAAAATTATTTTTTCAGATTTCGTTTTATTCGAGATTTCCTGACCGGGGTTTGAGCTGTGGCCTCACGTCTAAAATGCCAACATACTACCTAATAGAGAACGATGATGTATGTATGATTTAAATGAATCACTGAATAAGTGTATGTGCATCGTTTTGGAACTGGTGTCACGTTTACTTTCATCATTAAATGATACAATCATACAAATTTATTGTCATTTTCAACACAAGAATTTATCTCGTAAATAGGGAATGAAATTAAAAAAATTTATTTTCGACTTCAATTGTTTCTTTTCTTGCAAAATATGTAATAATTTGATATTAAATTTAGCAATTTTGCATATTTTAAGTTGCTCATGCAATTCTTAATACCTATCCGGAAAGCAGATCATTTATTTCACGTTGAATGTTAAATGCTACATCCATGTACGGATCCATATGAAGAATTTAATTTTATAAAGAATTAACTGGACTAAGCATATTAAATTTTTTTCTTCTTTTTTTTAGAGGGCAAGTGTTCAATATTTTTTTTTCGAAATTATTATCTTCACGATCCGCGTATTTCACAGTTTCACTAACTAAACGAATAATATTGTTATTGCTTTATGGTTTTTCAACTAAAAGATCTTCTAAATCATCGCGGTTAAGCGTGCTCAAGCAATTGAAGTAAATCAATAATTTCATTAATCAGAGCTGATGTTCCACCACCATCATACTTCTAACAACACAATCTGCCCATGTTAGTTTTCCAGTAGGTGCATTTACTGTTTGCGATCGCAGTTTAAAGATCGCTGATGCTGCCGGAATAATACAATAAAATATTGTAAATTTTTGTTTGTTTGTTTAAAAGACGTTGATAAAAGCAAACATGGCTTAATTTAAAAACGATAAAAAGTTTAAAAAAAAACATTTAACATTTTAAAATCTGTTGAAATTCTAAGAAAAAGAAAATAAAAAGCTTGAATTTCATTCAATTAAGTTTACATAGAAATATAGATACACATACATATACATATGTATGTATAAATATATTTGTAATTATCACAGATGAGTTTTTGCCATTTTTCAGGTATCTTTAGAACTACAGTGTTGGTGTGTGATGTAGTGATTAAAATGAATTCTCACGCTTAAATCTTGGCGAAGAAATTAAAAAGGCATTGAAATGTATTTCTTTTCTATAAAAATTTAAATTATAAGCAGAGATTGCAATGTGATGGATGCATTAGAACCTTACAGCCAAACGCTAACAATTTTTAAGAAGCCGCTCACAATATGTTTGATCTGAACAGCATAAGAATATAACTTAACAAGCGAGATTTGAACAGGAATTCTAATTGTAGAAATCAACCAGTGTTTTGAGAGCAGAAAAAATGGAACTAGATGAGTATAGAATTTGTATTTGCAAAGCGTTATCCAATTGGTATTGAGAGTGCTTTTAGAGAAATGGTGCGTTCAATTTCAATAAATTGTGGACTGCAGAAGGGGATTGTTTTATTATTTGCATTTGATTTGATTTATTAACAACAGAGTACGTATTTAAATCAAAAACATTTTGTTCAACAGCATCATCAATTATTTCGCTGTGCTTACTGAAAACTTGGTTTTATTATTAACGAAAAAAAAAAAACGAAGCAATCAAAAAAGAAAACAATAAAAAAAACATCAAAAAAACAAGTCATTTGATTGAAATAAATTATTACAAATCATTTAAACAAAAAATCATTGATTTTATGATAAAAAAAAAATTGCGAATTAATTGACACAAATAGACTGATTTGAACGAAATGAACAAAATCTGAAATAAAAAAATAGAAATTAAAATGATTAAAAAATCATTTAAAATAAATTAAATTTCCCAAAAACAAATAAACAAAGAATTGAACAAAAATTGACGCATTAAATTATTGAAAAATTCGAGCGAATTTGTAAAGGCTTAAAAATTTGATTTGACATTAAATAGTATACTTATGTGCATATGTATGCATATGTATATGTACATAGATGCTAACGATGATAATGATGATGGTAATGGTAATGTCTAGTGATTAATGTTTAATGGTCGATGGCTGATGATGATGAAGATGATAGTTTTTAAAAGTCACATTTAATGGCTCATTACGCCTGAAATATTATTAAATAAACGAAGTGAAATTAGATTTTATTTTTTAATTATTTATTGATTTTGGCTTAGATATATGAAAAGTATGTTTGAAGAATTTAAAAATTGGATTTACAAAAAAAAGACAAAAATTAACGACAATCGACTACAAGAATTGTGTAAATACCTGTTAATGAAACAAATAAAAGTATTGAATTAATAAACAATTAAACGAATTAAATAACGTTTAAAGTGGTTTTTGAGATTGAAAGTTTTCAATCCGTTTTTATCAAATCAATCAAATAAATCGAGTTTCAGTATAACGTGTTGCTAGTTAGTTTTTCTGACTTGGTATCGAATGTGAAGTTATACATATTTACATAACAACGCGGCTATAATTCTGCGAGTTGAGTTCTAACAACAGAGATCCGCTGACACGGACATAAAAATAAATAAAATGTGCATTAAAACATTCAAGACAAGTGCAGAAAATTTTTAATATGTTCAGATTCTGTTAACCAATTTCACCAAAATGAATTGCAATTGTAGAGTAATTTTTCAACTTTTTTTAAATGACAAATTATCATCTGACAGCAGCTCCTGCATGATGCAAAAATAGAATATCGTGGTCAAGATTGTAACATCGTAGTTGGGGTGACTACTGGAAGCTAATAATGGGGTATTTTTCTCATGCAGGCTGAACTAGTGAAGTTAATTAAAAGAAAACTGGCACCATTTTTGTGCGTGTGTACAGCTCCAAGAGGTATCTGCCTGTGTGATCACAATACATACTTCGGAGACTGAAAATTAATTAGAAAATCGTAAAAGATATATCGCTGGCACAAGTGAATGCTAATGTTGTACAAAATGTTTCACTTTACAGATCGATTAACCATTTTATTTTGGATTGAGTAACCCATTGTAACAAACTTTCGAAAGACATTCTAATTAGCCTGTGTAAGGATGACAATGTGAACAACGGGAAAATTCGTTTTTTCTTAAAATTGTTGATGATTTCTTTCAGAAAGCGATCGTACTCTTTTAATAAATTTTAAAGAGTCTGAAACACGCACTACGTGCTCATTCAAATGCACTTTCCCCATAAAACATTTAAGCTTGAACATGTTCTTTTTGTTTTTTTTTTGTTTGTTTTTTTTTGTGTCTTAATCAGCCACTAAATATTTGAAATTTCAAAGAAAACAAAAGAATTTTATTTGAAACAATAAATACAACAAAAAAGAATCAATTGGTATTTATGTATGTGTGTGTATACCCATCGTATATAAAAAGGCAGCAGAGTAAGAAGATTGTTAAGTTTTCCCCAAAGCAAACGAATTAATTTTCTCAATTTAAATTCACACACAGACTCCAGCCAAATTAGAAAATCAATTTTAATTACCAGCAATAAAGACGAAACTAAAATAAAAGGAGAACACAACTCGCTTTACTATCCCAATTCACACAGAAAGCGATGATAAGAGAGATGGAATGAGAGAGCCGATAATATAAACAAATGCAATTGAAACCTTAAATAAGGACAGACACTCTAAAAAAAACTCAAATACGGCTAAATATCCACAATGAAATGATTTTTATGTATGACATTAAACAAACAAACTCTTAAAATAAAACTAGAGTTCGTTAGACAGGGATGAAGATAATGCATGTGTGTGTGAGAGAGTGAGAGAGAGAATGAGAGAAAAAGAGAAAAACTAGAGGGAATTAAAATAATCAATTTAATTTTGAAAAGTTAATTTTCAATATGTTCAACAAATACAATATTTTAATATAAAAAAAACTAAAAACAAAGAGAGAGAGAAGGAAAAAAATAATTAAAAACATTTTATTAAAACAGAAAAGGAAAACAATTACAGGGCTTAACGTAATCAAAGAAAAACAAAGAATGCTTGAATTAGCAATGCAAACATTAAACAGACACCAAAACCGAAGGCAGCCATTAAATAAAAGCCTTGCGTTCCCCTTAAAAAAATCGGAACTTACCATATTCTGAAGTAAATTTCCCCTGTTTTTGGAACGCAACGGTAAAAAGGCAAAGACAAAAGAGAGAGATGACAGATATGAACAAATTGTTCGAAATTCGAAATTGGAAACGTTTTATTCACAATTGGAAAATATATTTTTCATTCCATTGGAAGAAGTGTGGTTTCCTCTTTTATCTTTAAAGAATTTCAGCCTTGTTTATTGTTTGTTCAGCATTTTTTTTATTGTTGTGTGGTGGTATTTAAGGGGAAATATGTTGTATTATTGGGACACTCTTTCAAATAATTTGGAAGTTTCAAAGTTAAAATTTTTCCTTCAATATTGTTGTTGTTATTATTGATGTGTGTTTTTTTCGTCTTTCTTTTTTACAACATAATGGCTGTACGCTATGAGTTTATTTAAACAACCACCGTCGGTTGTATCGAATGGTTGTTTTTACTTAATGGGGGAGGTTATTTTGTTTTTTTTATTTTGTTTTTTTCTTTTGTTTTTTTTTTTGAACAGCTGTTGCTTACTTAGTTTAGGGGTTAATTTTTTTTTCTATTATTTTCATCAAATATTTCAATAATACATATGCCATTGAGAACTTAATAAGATAGCCCTTATCTTCATTTCAACATTTACAGCCATTTTTAATTTAATTATTCATTGTTTTTTTTCTATTTCGAAGTGCTCTATTGATGTTCTAAGACAAAATGATATTTCAATAAAATTAAAATCGAAGGGAATTTTGAGAATAAATAAATTATTTTGAACCGTTTTAATAATGGTATGGATGGTATGTACATAAGAACTATTAATATTCGACCAAAGCGTATGCGGTTCTTGCCATAAAATATATTAAATTTACATATTCTTTCTATGACTACATTTTTATGGATCTATCTGGTGCTGTTGTTGTATATTTTTTTTTTACTTTTTCTTTCATTCAAGTATTATAAAGATTTGCCAATTATTGTCTTACTCCAGTCGTCGTAGTCCAGTGGGTAGTGATGAGATTACGTTGATGTGAGATGTGAGATTACGGTTTAAACTCCTAGCTCAGTCATCTCGAACGCAAAGAAATTTCTTCAGCAGATTTCTGTTATAAAACGTTGAGAATAAATCAAAATTGCCGAATCCGACTTTAAACTGTAATTCCTGTCATAGCTTGAAAAACTAAATCCTGCCTAAAGCGTTGTAAATACTAATTAAGTAAGTAGGTAAGGTATAGTCACTACCACCAGTGTATTGTGTTCAAACCAGCAGCATCCTCTTTGCTTAGTGATATTACCATCCCAGATTCTAAAGGTAGGACACTAGTAACAGTAGCCATAGAGCCACTATCCTATATATTCTTCTATTATGAACCGATCATAACGCAGCTAACTAGACTTACGTTATATTTTTGAACTTTTTGCTGTTTGTTTCTTCGGGCATAGTGTAAACAGAAAAGTTTAAATATTAAGGCCCTCAATATCTATACGATTGAATAAAACTTGCGAGGTTTTTTAAAAGAGAGAATACTATAAGTACGCGTTAATGTAGCCTCAACTTTGGTCATTAAATGGCATATTATAAACAAAAGTATTGTTTTTGCTTTGAAATTGTTTAATTTTCTGCTAATATCTGCATTATATTCAGAAAGTCTTGTTTCAAAATTTAATTCAATTTGAAAAAGTATCCAATTGAACATCGATTTCTCGCACAATGTTATCCTGAAAATATTTAATCGCTTTAGAAAACCTGCTATTCATACGACGACAAAGGACAAAGCGTGACTAGGTACGCCTGAGATATCCGTTAATTCGTTAAAACATTATTAATTCATTACCAACAAACTCAAGAGAAATTACAAAATCATTACGAATCAACCAAATTGCAATTCCCAAGCAGCATAAGTCATGTAAAAGCAAGGAGATTAGCTTCAAATCGAGTTGAAGGCTATAGAGGTTCTTTATAGTACAGCCTACCAGCGAATCAACGTCAAATGTTATATCTTAGACGGGTAGAGAAAAGTTCCACTGACTACATTGTTGCAGGGAGTGTATAACGCAAGACAATTTAGTCTTCTTCAAGTGATGATTGGGCTTCAAAATTCTTGACCGGATATTGTACAGGCCACTTAAAAATTATTTAGAAAAAGATGATGGGAAGTTTTATTCATGCTAGAGCTACTCCTGGTCGATTCGCCAAACACGGTACTCGCATACAGAGACAATTCTTCATTCCTAAGTACGGCATCTTCTATTTATAATTGATCACAGGAAAAGTGCGTAGGGCATAAAATTTTTTAATAGTTTATTATCCGACAACTACCACAAAAAAAACAACAACTTTCTTCCTCTATATTTCTTTTCAAACATTAACGTCGTGTGGCAGTCATTTAGTTTTTATGATAGGGCTTTGCAATTTGTGTCAGACTTCTGAAATGTCGGACAATGAACCTTGAAAACCAGCATGTTTTTTTTTTCCTTAAAGAACTCAAGTCAATATGCTTTTTTTTAGTATACTTTATTATTTTCAATATCTTTTCTATGCTACAGAATTGCTACTTTAAAGATATTATTTTCCTGTTACAAGGTTAAGAGAACTAGTCAAATAGTAGAATACAATCGTGAAGAAATCAAATACGAAAAAGGATTTCCTTGAAATAAATGACTGACACACGACAGCAGTAAAATATAATAAAATACTGAGGATCATATCCATAATGGACTTATTATGTCCAAAGGAATTAAAGTGTTTCGTACAATTATCTACCAAAATACAAGGCAAAACCTTTTTAATTGTGAAAAATTCCTATACAAGTGTGTATAAAGAAAATATTTCGAAAATTAGTCAAATTTAAATGGATATACACGATTTTATCTGCCTTTAGTCACGTTTGGTTTAAAGCGAATGACATTTTTAAAGTTGAAAAATAGGATTGGATAGTCTGCTACACTGTCCTTGAAGTATTTGTTTAACGATCACAGAACTATCATGAACTCTGACTGCATATTTCAGTAGAACATCTATTTATTCATCTCATCCGTATGCAACTAATCACATATGTATGTACGTCTGTTTACGACCTCATTAAGTATAAGCAATACACCTAGACTTTCATGACAATGATAATATTATCACATAATATTACATATGTATAGTAAAAGATGTTATCAAATACATAATATGACATTTCTATCTCACGTGTATTAATTTTAAATTTGATTCTTAACTTTTACCGCCTATAGAATCTTCAGATTGTTTTCCCCACGACAGTGTTATTATAGAACGATAAATTTGCTAAATTGTGCAAATGTGTCACAATCACACTGTAGTTCTTACTTTATAAGACTGACATCATTATAAAATTTGAAATGAATTGATTGCTTTAAATGCTTTATAAAACAAAGTTTAAACAAACAAATTATTAAGATATCCTAATCGAGAATTGATTTTAAACCAAGTTTATTTGGTTTATTTTATTGATAATTAGGATTATTAAACAAAACAAAATTGATCTTCTTGCTGTTAAGGAAGGAGCATTTGTATTTGAAGCAAAAATCGATTAATAGGATGGTAATCTAATTGATGTAATCTTCAATTAATGTAATTTATTCGGTCAGTTTCGCGGATTAATTAAGTCTACATATGTGATGTAGTAGGCTCTGTTTTTTGTATTAAACGAAGGTGTAAAACACAAAATTGAAACATGAATATTGTTCAATGAGAAATATTAATAAAAGCAAAATAAAATAAAACAATGCAATAATAAAGATGAAAAACAAATCAGAAAACAAACCGATTGAATTTTTTGTTGTTTTATTTTTGCTTTTTTGTTTTTTTTTTTTTTTGTTTGTCTTTTGATTTGTTAAACGAGAAATTAAACAGACAGACTCTTATTTTGCATCTCTTACTAAGCTTGCTGTTAAAAACTTTAACGAGAAATTAAACAACTTAATTAATTGCATCGAAGGCAACAGCAAACAGCAAACAGCAAACAGCAAAACAACAAAAAAAGCCATTGAAATCTATACTCTATACTGCACATTGAAGCTGTACAACACAGATTAACAAAAAAAAAAAAGTTATTTTTATCATCTAAGCACATACATACATACATACATACATACATACATATAAAACATGTTGCAGAGTACATATAGTAAATAAATTCACACATTCATGTATTGTTAGTTTGATTTTTTAGTGTATAAAAAATGTACACTCGTCTTATGTGTTATTAACTTAACTGTCTGTCCGTCTCTTGCTATAAGCAAATGGGCAGTTGTTCGCTTCTCTGTTTATAACTCTGTATGTATGTATGTATGTATGAACATTTCATAAATTATGAATATTCTCAACAAATAATTAACTTTTAACGTTTTTCTTACAAGAACAGGTTATGGTGAATACAATACCAACCAACAGTAATAATAACAACAACAAGGAAAACATTTTAAAAATAAAATAGAGAGAAAAAAAAACTCATTTGTTCACTATAACAAGACATTTACAATTGATACTGGATTTACGGCTGTTTAGAATTCAATTCAATTTAATTCAATTCAATTCAATATTTTTTTTTGTTTGTTTGTTTGTTTGTTTTTTGAATATTTCAATTTTCTTCGACAAGACAGTTAAAGTTTATTGCTTAAATCTTTTGTTTCATAATGCAACAAATAAAAGTATTTTTATAAAATAATAATAATACTTGTACGGATAATATCGTGGATATGATTCTGAGACACTTATTGATCAATACCTACAGTTTTTTCGTGATGGTGGTCGATACTAACCAGATCTCACTTTCGTACACCAGAGTTCGTTTTACACATTCTGTGTTTAATTATTCTGAATATTTGTGAGCTTCTCTATATTAACTGTAGTTGATCGAATGCCGCTCTCGCTTTATTGAGCCTGTTATTTAAGCGTGTTTCTGCGATGCCATTTTGTTATCACAAATGGTAGTAAAAACTTTTTACGTATTCTACTGGTTGGCTTTGCAACATGGTTGCTGTCAGAGCTTATGTAATATAATCCAAATTCTCGAATCGGCGTAATAGAAACTAGAAGCAATTTATATTCGAAACAAAAATATTTTTAAAATATCAGCCGTTAACGTAGTCCTAAAAGATGCTTCACATAATCTTGTTGCAACAGGCATTTTGTAGCGTTTGAACTCTGGTCTAAAAAAAAAAATATGGAAAAACAATATTTTTTCTGTTTTTTTTTTTAAATTATTTTTTTTTTATTTTTTTACGAGATAAATCAACAAAACATAAGAGTACTCTATTAAACAAGCCATGTGTGAGTATGTGAATACTTAAAATCGAAAGAAAAACAAAATTATTATTGAATACACACTTTGTACGGCATGTACAATATGAGTACCAACCAAATAAATATTCCAACAGCCCAAAGGCTATTTTCAGTTGTTATCCATTGAACGCAAAAAATAAAAAAAAAACAAAAAAAAAATTATACCTGAGCCAGGTTTGATATCCCCAAACATAGTGCAGGCTTCAACGTATTGTATGTATATATGTATGCGTTCACGAATAAAACTTTATACATCATTTATCATAAGTACAATATAAATAATAAAATTGCTTTGAGAATAGATTTGTATATTTATTACATTTGATGATATTTTTCCTATTCTGTTCCGCTCTCTTCTCCTCCTCGCCTCTCTCTACCTTGATACGCCAAAAGATCAAAAGGAGAAAAAACAAGAAGAGACTGTTTTCCATGTTGGTTGGCTGGTTAATTTTACTTTGGGCCCCTTAAGTGTAAGCTTAGGTTAAAAAGTTAATGAACTTGTTGACGTTTCTATGTATTGCTATGATATATTGTACGAAATATCTTAATATTACTATATACAATCATAGTTCTTTTTAAATATACTTGAATTTTACGATATTTGTTAATATCGTTTGAATGTAAGCAACTTAAATAAAATTTTGATTTCAATGACACTTAATGACGAAATTAGTATCATACAGGACCATAAGGAGCAGGAGCGTAATATCAACTATTCTAACTAATACTTTGCAATAAAGTTTTGATCGTTCATAAGAGACGCCCTAACGACGTATCGTCTTCAGGTTTTGGAGGATGTATCAACCAAAACCAAAGATCATGTCATCAGAATATAGTTGAGACACTGATCGGTCTGGACAGTATGCCCAGCGTACCAATATTAACTAATTGTATCGCTCTTATACCAGATCGACCTTCCTGGACCCGAGCGATAGATGATCGTGGGAACTAATTGCTATACTGATGGCTTTCAACATTGAGCTAGGACGGGAC
The DNA here is from genome assembly GCA_005959815.1 of Sarcophaga bullata. NCBI lineage: Eukaryota > Metazoa > Arthropoda > Insecta > Diptera > Sarcophagidae > Sarcophaga > Sarcophaga bullata. The sequence continues at coordinate 1,509,523 of QOCX01000003.1, forward strand.
TGGGCCTCTATATAGAAGAGCCATAAAACTGTCGATAAACAACTACTCCAGGCAAGGAACGGTATGCATTTTGCATTTTATGGGTTCCTAGTTATCATGGAGTAATATATCGAGAGTAACACATACCATAAGCTTGAATAACCCAATGGCAGAAACGTCACATTTAATATTGTGAATAATGACACAATATAGGAAGAATTTTAAAATGAAATAAACGCAATTTGATCCCACTTAAGAGCGCACTCACATGGCATACCGTCTTACATATTTATATCTGAACCATATTGGCGTGGTGGAAAATGATGCGATGAAGATATCGAAACATTCGAGATACCAATATTTCGAAAAAGACACTTTAACTCAGAGGGACAGTGGAATGGACTGGAAGAAGTTAATGAAGTTTATACAAGGCTTCCTATAGAAAATAAAGTGGCATTCCTAATGGTGAGCATACAACAAGCCTACATGATTTCTTAGGCCTATGTTAATTGGCATGAAGCTCTTGGTTGGTCTCTTTTATTTTAACCTACCTACATACTTTCCTATTTTTAACTCTACTGAGTGTATGAGAAACGTTCGCTAAGAAGGAAATGCAATATTTCTTTACTTCGAACCTCCTTCATACGGTTTTTTTTTCAAATTATTCAATTATGTTTCTTTTAGCGCTGTTTACATTTTCTCTATACTCAATATTCAATATTTAATATTTATTTATTTGTTGTTTTTTTGTTTTTTTTTTTAATTTTTTTTTTTGTTAATTGCTGACGTTTGTAAAAATCTATTAAGTTTTTAGTTTATTATGCGCTTTGCTTTAAAATGTTTTTGTTACTTTTTTTTATTTTTTCTTATTTTATTTAATTACAAAGACAGTGGTAAATAGAAGTGTTTTCTTAATTTGTTAAAACAAAAATTCATTAACCCAAAACGTAATTTGTTGAAGTAGTTAAAATTGTTTTACAACTAAATTTAAATCAACATTAGCTTAGTTTTTTTGTTTTTTGTTTATTTTGTGTTTTACCTTGATTATTGCAATGAACTGAAAACAAAATTTAAATCCATTAATAACTATTAACAGCTTGAAAGTGTTAAAAACGAAAATAGAAGTCGATAATAATAACGAGAAATTTGGAAAAATAAAGAGAAATTTTTAGAGAAAATATTTGAAATATTTGCAATTATGGATTCAAAATGAATGAATGAATCTCCACATCATTGTACTACCTGTACAATGCTTAACAATTTCTCAATCGAGATCGAACTCTTCATTATCTTTCATTTGCTTCATGCTAAAGTGCATCCGTGAATAGTCTGAAGAAAGCATAATATTCCAAAACGCATTCAATATGCGTGGGTATGCATGAAGAAAAATAAAGAGCACAATCCAAAGGACTTGCATGAAATAGTTAAGCCTGGTCACGATAGTACAATATTGTGAAAATGTGTGTCGCCAAGAGATGCGGGAAGTTTCGTATTTATTGAGGAAATAATGAATAAGAGAGAGTATTTCAGAATTAAGAATTTGTAATGGCTACCAACAAGTCAATGAATCCAATCATATTGCTGCTACTGTGCAGATGCAATTTGACTTAGGATACTTAGGTATCCATAGGTTTAATACTCTTAAACAAAGTCCCCGTATGACTCCAATAGAGTATTTAGGAGATCATTTGTCATATGAAAAATTGCTCATGAACAAATGACGGCAAATATGATTAGAAAACACAACAAGAAATTGGTAAATTCAACGCCACATTGGTTAAATGGACTGCTTGACCTTAAGGGGTATCCAACTAAATATAAGAGATTAAAATTTATTTAGAGTTCTTCTGTACGTAGGTGGTTTCGGTTTTACGGTGTAAAATTATGGAGTCACCACAGTCATATTTTGCGTTTTAATCTCTAAACAACATTAACAATTTTTTGTTTTATAACAAAATACATTGAAATTAATAAAATATATAAAAAAAAACATCGATTATTATTACATAATAATGCTTAAAATTTATGAAATTGCTAAAACATATTAGGGTATCTAGACATTTGTTGTCCATTTTACAAAATACTTCTGAAAAATTTGAAAACATCCATGGTCTAAGCACTTTTTGTTCACAATGCATGTTTAATGACTTTGCTGTGACATATCCGTAGAATTTTTTTTTTAAGAAATGCGATCAAATTAATATTTTAAAATCTCACTGAACTTGTGTTTAGTTAATCAATTTTTGGTTTCATTTATAGACACCGAATTGTTTTGGCTCCTTAACAACAACGTCTAACATTGATGATAATGATGGAGATGCTGTAACTGACGCTATTGTCTACCATAGCTGCGTGATGATGATAAAAGGCGTGACCAGTACAATAAGTCCTAAGGTCTGTTCATTCGCTTATATGTATGGTTCGTATGGTATTGTAATGAAAACAATAAAGAAAAATAATTTCTCTTTTTTTTGTTTTTGTTTTTGCTGTCTGTTAATGATGGTGGTGGTCGGTAGTATAAGTGGTGCTAATACCAGCACCACAGTTAATTTAATTTTAATCGTATTTGGAAATTATACGCAGACATGTAAGCCAAACTATTGTGTTGATGAAAAAAAAAAAAAAATAAATAAAAAATAAAACAAAATTAACTTAAAATCGGTGATCATGATGATTTTCCATTATATTTATACACAACCATACTTTGGTAATTTATTTTATTTTTCATTTAAAAATCTTTTCGAAGCATCTTATAACATATATAGCGAGAGAGAGAGAGAGAGAGAGAGAGAGAGAGAGAGAGAGAAAGTGGGATAGATACAATTCGTAGGTAAATAACCTTCAGCATTAAAGAAGTTTGGCCATTTAATCTAATAAAACTAAATGTGCTGCTGCTCCATTGGTTCCTATTCCTATTCATATTCCTATTTTTTTCTTTTCTTCAATTAAGGTTTCTTTCATTATATGTATACAATATTTCAAATTTCTGTAGGTTTAGGTCTCTCGACCATCTTGTTCTTGGTGTATGAATTAGTTGATTTTCCTTGTTTCTTTTATTATTTTTATTCTGTTCTTTAATATCTTTCTTTTCTAAAGAGTTTTATATGGCAGTGTGTTTTTATTATATGGTGCCATAGTGATAAATTGTTTTAATTTATTTACAGATGTTGAATTGGTACTGGTGTCGGAGTTGGAGACGGTGTCGGTGTTATGTGTTACTATTTTATAATACATACATACATACATACATACATATTTAGATTTTTACTATTGTTGTTGGGTTTGTTAATAACCCTCCACATTTTATTTTATTTCAATTTTTTCTTGTGTGTGTGTGTGTTTTTTTTGGTGTTTTAAGACCATAAATTACAATTTTATTTTTTTTTTTTTGAACATCATCTATATTTTCCATTTCACAGTAAAATGGTCGGTCGACCTTAATGTGATTTTCGGTTAAATTTTTTCCTCTAGTGTTTCTCTTTTTTTATAATTTATAGTAGAAGCTGTTTTGATCTTTTTTTAATTTGTGATCTTAAATTTCATGTTCTGCGAATAAAATGAATGAAAAAACCATTTCATCTTCTTACCCGACACATTTACAGCCCCGTAACCGTAGTCATAGCCATTTGCAGTAGATAATGATGAAAGGAAATTGTAAAACTTTAAATTAATATTACCGGGCACTTTTACTCTTCTTAAAAAAAAAAAAAAGAAAAAATGACCACAGTACATAATAGTTATAATAAAATACAATATAAACAGTAACGTAATTGAACAAAAATGTTGGTTAATCATCAAAAAATTTGTCTGCGTATACCTTCACAAAGATGGTAATTACTCCATAAAACAGACTAAATTCTTAAGAAGTGTCACAAAAGTTTTTCGTATAATTTTTTTGGTTCATCCGAAATTAATTTAAAATTAATTAAGATTCCAATCTCTTTATACCATAACTGTTGTTTGGTAATGAGACGATGAAGATTATTTTTTCCATATTTTTTTTTATTTTTTTTTTTTATTTTTTTATTTTCATTAAAGTGTTAAAATGAGGTCATGACACTTGTTAAAATTAAGGTTGCTTCATAACGATCTTCATAGATTGCTGGAGTTGCTTTCTATTCCGATAAACTGGCACTGAACGGGTCATACAGATTACCTAAGTGAGTTTTGTTATTGGACAAGGTACGCATATGACTGAAACCAGGAACCTACCTTCTCGAACCTGATTTATGAGGACAGTTATGTCGTCAAATCAAAATGCATCTCTAAAAGGTACACGCCGCCTCAACACCCGCCTCTGCTGGGTTCCGCTGTGTGATAGAGGAAAACGAAAGGGCAGATGAACTGGCTCGGAAGGGATCAGAGATGTTCAAGAAAGTAACTATAGGGAGATACATATATGCATCCCTACAAGGATACTTTTTCAAATTAGAAAAAGCAGGAGGGAATTGACCAAGCCGCAGAAGATCCAACATACCAAAACTGGTGCATTCAATGCCATGTATATATATGTATACTTTTATAGGCCATTTTATATTCGAAATATTTTCATTTGTTTCAACAACTTTGTGGCCAGCACGTATATGTTGCCATTGAGAATGATTAACAAATTATAACAAGAATTCTTATTTGTTTTTGAATCATTAATCAAACATAGTGATTAAAAATTGGGAAACAAAAAAAAATTAATGATAATTTTTATAATAATTTAATGTTTAAATATTTATTTCAGATATAAAATTAAATTTTCTTGTTTAAAAAAAAACACGCAAAAGCCAAAAACTTTAAACATTTTGGTTTACGTAAACGTCTAAAAATAGCACGTGTTAATTTAAATAAAAATTTTGTTTTTTTTACTGTAGAAAATCAAAATAAAAAAATAAAAACAAACAAATAAAATTATTAATAATTTTTTAAACAAAAGATAAAATACGGTTTAAACCAGTTAATAATTGACAGTGATTTAACTTTCAAAACAACAATAATAATTTATAAAATTTTTATTATTTTTTAATATGACAGACGTACAATGACATAAACAGTGAAGAGAATATGTTCAAAAAATGTTAATTTTTTTTTTAAATACTAGGGGATTTATTTTTTGTAATTTTTTCATTAGTTATCGGATAATTTAAAAAGTTCATATTTTTTGGAGGTCATAGTTTGTTTTCATAACATTCATAAATTTAAATAATTTGTCATATTATTTAATAAAATCAATCAATCTAATCAATTTATTGATTCGATAAATCCTTTAGGCGAAATTAAAAGTAAATTTCATTTTTATGCACAATAAACAATAATAATGTCTATGGGATGGAGGTAATGAATTCGTCTTTTGAGTTTTAATGCTAAAGATCATTTCCATTTAAAGACGTATTTATTAATTAAAATATTATATTTTAATATTCAGTTTCTGTTTCTTTTAAATTGAAATTTATAAATATTGTAACAACTTTTATAGTTGAACTATATTGTATTATACAGTCGTGGTAGTTTTGTAATTATCATACCCTTTCACTAAGAACTTTGCGTTGAACATTTCAACCAACTTAGTTGGGTATGTAGCGCTACACCAACCTGTGGTACTTTTATGTAAGATAATGATGAAAATTGTAACACGCCGCAAATTTGGATAAAGTATTTATATGATCAACAAGGTGGTATTATATAATGGACAACAAAAAGCTTTGATTACAATTCAATTCATGGAATGATTTTTCGACACAAGCTAAATAAAAAATCTTCAAGAGCTGTGGAAAGTGGTTCGAGTGACATGAAATGATATACAACATACAACATGTCAAAGACTTCTTGAAAGACTTGCTGGAAGTTTATAATTGGTTATTAAAGCGAAAAAGTACCACCACAACATTTTAAAAATAATTAAAACCAAGCGATAATACAGGCCGCCTTTAATCTTTAATCCTTATTACGTGACCAAAGAAGTTTAAAGTGTAATTTCTTGTTCCATGCCTTTATTGAAGTTCACTTTACTCTATTCAAGGCCCCTTAGAATATTTAAGTGCCCTTAAGTAAATTAAAAAAAAAAGTTTTCTTCTCTGCTGCTGGAAAAAGGATGCATTATGGGTGTGATAATTATAAGACCACCACTGTAAACATTCTCTGGATAAATAAACAATTACTTCAACGATTTTATGATGAAAAGTAATCTCTCGTTTTCAATTGAATATAAATTTTTGTAGTTAAGAAATTACAATTTAAAAAACTATTGAAGGCCCCTTACTCATTAGCCCCCTTATGCCTTTAGAATTCAGTAGAAAGATAATATAAATATTAAGAAAATCTTCTCGAAGGTACTGATGTTCAATATGTTCAAGGTCTTTTAAAAACTTCTGTAAACAAAATACTACACCACCCAAGTAGTCAAATAAATTATGTGTACATAATGGCTGTAACTGTAAATTAAACCTTGAAGGGCTGACACACGTCGCCAATGTGTTTTCGGGAGTCCAACAGCTACTGCTTCGAAAGCATAAAAAATTTAAATCAAGGTTTATAGCAGGAATTGTTCAAGGATCTGAATATCCATTAATTACAATTAGAAAATTAAAACCTATTCACATGCACACACACAGACTAAAGAATAATTTAATGAAAATAATTTTAAATATTCTCCCAAGCAATTATCTTTACTTGTTTTTTTTTTCTATACAAAAAGAGCACATATTCAAGGCAAGTTTCAGCTGAAAGTCAAGGTTAGCACTCAGTTAAGAAGTCATTAAGAGCACAATATTGTTTGTGCAACTAGAATCCAGTAACTCACAACTACTGCAATCAATAAATAGCAGACTTAAGATAAAACTGATGACTGATGTGTGTGTATGTGTGTGTGTGTGTGTGTGTTAAGAAAATTAAACTGATGACTGCCAACTGTGTGTGTCAAAACCGCAAAATCGGACTATCTTTGTATCCCGCTAATATTATTTCTTTGTTGTCAATTTTTTTTTCTTTTTTTGTTTGCTCAATAGGATTTTAGCACATTGCCTAAACTCAACAAATAACCTAAAACGTAAGTTGGTCAATTGTTTTGAATTTGTTTTGAAATTGTTTTGAAATTGTTTTGAAAACATTAAATTTTGTTCGTTTTTTGTTCTTTGTAGGCAATTTATATTTGAGTATTATCCTTAGTCTGAGCCAGGTTTTCCCAGATTATGTTTGTATATGTGTGAGCAGCATAAGCCAATTTCGAAATCTTTTGTTGTTTTTGTTCCTTTTTTTTTAACAAAACCCAGCTATTTAAAAAAAAGGATGTTTACAAAAATCCGTCTGCCTTTCATGCTTTGCGGTTTAATCGAATTTAAGGATTTCAAATTCGAATTTCTCTCTTCTTATCTTATACATAGAGTCTGGTGTTACCTTATCTTATCCAATTTTCATGCAATTTCTCTTGAGTTTGTTCTTTTTAAAACTATAATTATTTACGCTTTAAAACCATGTTTTAGTCTTATTTACACAAACATTGTGGGCTTGTTACGTTTACGAAACAGCTTGTGTTTCAAGATTTAGATTTTCATTGTTTTTATTCGAACTACATTCGATTATCTTATTTATTTATTAGAAATGCAAATACAAGAGATTTGCTTAATCCATCTAAAGGATCTGAAAAGATTCTTTAATCATGAAGATTAAATATCTAAACTGATCAATAGTTAAATTGAAAACACAAAAGAAATATTCAAATTTATTCAAAAAGTGAGTTGATCTTTTGATTTTTGTGGCCTTTCACAGCAATATGTTAAAATATCTATTTAAACTAGCATTTCATTAAGAGTTTATTTTTTATACGAAGGAGTATTATTTAAGTCGTAGAAATGGAGCTACACTTAAACTCTAGAAGAAATTGACAACGGTAAATAGTAACACTTCGAAAAGAAGGTTGATCACACATCAATTATGAAATGCCACGAACTGATGTTATTTAAAGTACTCTTTTCAAATTAAAAAAAAGCTAAATTAATAAATTCTTTAACGGTTGTCCAACAGAGGTGAAATGGAATGTAGTCTCTTCTTTCTCCAAAGATACACAGCTGTTGCAGAAATCATTAGTCGGAATGCCGCGTCTTTCGGACAGTACCCGCTAAGAATCGCCATTGTCAGATTATTTAAGCGTTTCTAGCAGAGTCTGTCATGCTGCGAGCGGGCAATATTTAAATTAACTCCGTACTGGCCCTGTTCAGCTCATCAGCAATACAATTTCCAAAGATAAACCTGTGTTCGGAACCCACATAAGAGTTAATTTTGAATGATCAGAAATTTCCTGAGAAATCCTCGGCATTCATTGACAAGGATGGATGTTGAAACTCCATTCCTTAGGGACTTAATTGCAGTCTGGTTAACCTATTCAGAAAATTATAAGGAATCGTATTATCCTTCAAAAGAGTCTAAAATTTTTAAAACATTTGCTATTGCCACGTTGAATGAATTGTCTTGGCTTCAGATCCTTTATTAAAATTTTGTCATGACAGGTGAATTTTCGATAAAAAAAAATAAAATAAAAATGTAACGATTGAATGAATCGACACGTAAGTCAGCCAATCGCGTCAAATGTCAAGATAAGTAAAATGGACATGTAGCATCACAGGATAAAATGAGAAAGATATGTAACGTCTCTAAGGACAACAACTAAATCTGATCAAGATGATTGCTTTTGTTACATAAATGCACACACATATTCTTAAAAAGATAAAAAGAAAATCCGTATGTATGATGAAAACAATAATTGTAGTAGTAAAATAACTACAACGAAAATAAGCAACATCAACAACAAGTACTACTAATAATATTGTTTAATGACATTTAAGAGATCATGATGACAATTATAAAGACGTGACATTTAAAACATAATAAACAAACAATAACAACAATAACAACAAATACACTTTTGAGATTAAACAAAGATATGCAATAGAACAAAAACATACATAATACGCAGGCGTTCAGACAGGCCTTGAAGCTACGCGTGCCATTTAACTGATGGTCGTGTGTGTGTGTGTCCCAAAAAAAAAAAAAAGTTGAATATTGTTTGAACAGTGAGTGCATATCAGACAGTAAAGACAACAAAGCTACATACATATAAACGCGTCACTCTACAGTTTAGCTAATCTTAAATACAAAAACATATTCTTCGCATATAGCAATGGTTAGTAGTTGCCAGGTGATTTAACGGATATCAAGTAAAATTTGTTACAAGATTTAGGATTTAAATTTCTAAACTCTCTCATGTCGCTTGTCTCTTTTGTATTTTTTCACTGCTCTCTACTAAGCCCTTGAGACAGTCTAAACTAAGCATTGGTGCATGTATTGTTGTTAAGACAGCAGTGTAAGAAACAATATTAAACAAGTTTTTAGCATACTTCTCTCAACTAAATAAAATTACAATACTGAGTGAATGTTTTCAAATTTATTTGCCTTCTTTTAAAGTAGAATAGCCTTCAAATTATACTTATCTTGAGTAGACCTTTCCTTATGGCAAGTTTATAAAATAGACAGAGGCTCAGTAATGAAAAGGATACACCTTAAGTAATACGATATAAAAATTGCAAGCGATCATGCAAGGCTAAAGACTAATTTACACTCGAATTTCTTTTATAAAGTATTACAAGGATTTCGGAAAGATTACAGGTCGCTTCTACCATCTCGTTCCTGTTTCTGCTTATGGAGATAGTCTGCCAGGACTAAAATCTTGTTTCTAACACCAATCATGTTGTATGGCAGTACCTACAGCTTAAATTCATCTCCGATTGACAGATTTTTTTTGAAAAACTTTTCATGAACTTTTTATTTACTCTCTGATTTGTTGTCCAGAGGGAAGTCGTAGAAGGTGTTTGAAACACTGAATTGCGCTATAAAAATATGCTAACACACTACCTATTAGACCAAGGCGACTTGAAGAGAATAACTTTTAAGTAGTTTCTCTACTGCATGTCAATACAGGTGGGTGGATTTAACAATCAGACGACTAATTACTCGACCTACCATATTCTGATATTATTAGAATGGCAAAATTTCTGCATTGCGTTTAAATGTTCTTTTCATTTTTCATTGAATATCTTTAACCGGCACCAAATTAAGTTTTATAATGTGATTTTGCAGCAAAACTGAAGGATCTGTTATTTAGTATGCTGAGTAACAGGAGTGCAATCCTGAATTTTTTATCCGGTATCTGAGGATCGCCTGAGAAATACGATGATTTCTGATTTTATTAGAGTTTTCTATTCATATGCCACTGAACTCACTGGCTTGGTTGCGCGATTACGAATCAGATACCAAAATTTTACGGAACTAACAGGGAATCATTGATAACATCGAATTAATTTTAGAAGATAGTTTTTCAAGATATATGGGTCTGGCAAGACATCCGTGTGACACATCTATGTAACTAAATAAAGGGTTTAAGCTAGGGACTTTAACACTCAACTAAAGGCCAAACAAACAAGTGGTTTAAAAACATTCATTCGTGCATGATAAACACACTACAAATACATTACGTACCTGCTTTTTGTAATTTTCAATGTAAATTTTGCAATTTACAAGTCAATTGCCAATAAACTTGGTCACAGCACACATAAATGCATACAACAAGTACTGCCTGCACATGGCAACTCTCTCTCTCTCTCTATCTCGCTCTCTATCTCTCTAATAAAATATTCTTATATAGCCTTGAGATTCATGGTCTTCGGAAGAGATTTCAAAAATTGTTATTCAAGCCAGTCTAATGGCGGTGAATCTATTTCTATTTGAATAGACGCATACACAGAAAAAATATATTTTCAATAATGTTGTTGTTGCTGATGTCGTCATGCTGAAAACAAATCTACTCAATTTGTTTTTTTTTCTTTTCTTATTTTGACTTAAAATTTGGTATCAAATCCACATCATTTACGTTGAAGACCTTTTAGGCTACTCTGGCTATATAGTTTCTAAACAATACAATACAATACGTATGAATTAAGCATTAAGAGTTGAAGCATGTGGCAACGTTAGCATTAAAGCATGAAGTTGTGCCATTTTTATTGCAATTTCTTTTTTCTCTAACTTTGTAAGAGTTGTTGCTGCTAGTTGGTATTTATGTTTGTTTACATATCATCATCAATCAATGCGACATCATTTTTTTTGTCGTGTTTTTTGTTTTTGCTTTTACCACTCACTTCACTACATTTGCTACCAGATTTGTAAGGAAAACTTGTAAACTTTCATGTTCTTCAACAATTTCGTCCTAGTTTAAGGAATGTATTCAAGTCTAGTTAATAAAATAATTTTCTATAGAAGTTCATTTTGAGAATAAAATGTTTCTGTTTCAATTTGCTTCTACTTCTACTTCTATTTCTACTTCTACTTCTATTCTTTTTTTTTTTCTTTCTTTCTAGATCAACTCAAATAAAAGTGTTTTAATGGCCATTTATAATGGCTAGAAAATGTTGTTGGCCATCCAATCTGTTCGATTATTATTATTTTCTTTGCCTTTTTTCCTCTACATACGATTTTTCTATAATTCATACGAATAATGATAAAACAAATTGTTTTCTTTCTTTTTTCTTTTCTTATTTGTCTATGAAAGATGTTGATTGATGATTGCAAAAAGAAAAAAATTAAAAAAAAAAGGAAAAATGTTTGATGTGATATTCCGGGAAATCGTTTATAGTTCTTGTTGAAAAACTTGTTAGAATTTTAATAATTTTCCATCATTACGAAAATGGTGAAAATCATAATCGGAGACAACAACGGCAATGCTCGTACTGTTGCAAATCAAGTAAAATGTGCAAAAAGTGTGAGTAATTGAAATATCGTCGCTTTAAACGTATGTTTAGGAAGACGTTAAAGTATGAACCAGTTAAAGAATAGTCGGCATCAGAATAGTTGCGAACCATCGCTATTATCATCAACTGAAATGCCATCAACAAATTTGCCTTTAAAGGTTGTGAATGATGAGTGTATCTGTTGTAAACACAAACACACACGAGACACCAGACACCAGAGACACACGCACACTCATATACATATAATTGAAAATTGTTCAAGAGCAATTCATATGTTCCTTTTTTTTTCTATTTTACTGTAGATTATGACATAAATTTTTACGATATGGAACACTTAACAAAAATTTTGTTAAGAAATTCTCGCTATTCAAAATAAAACAATGTTGTTTCTTGTGGTTTTTTTTTAAACTTTTATAGAAAAAAAAAACAATTTTCTTTGTTAGTAAAGAAATAAATTAAAAGCTGTTTAATCAAGCCTGACTATATTAGACACGTCTTACACGTTTTACACGTCGTTATGCAACTTATAGTGACTATTTTAACTACAGTTTATGCAAAGTTAGCCTATACTTCACTAAAGTAAAGTTGTAAAGTTTTACTCGTGGATTCAGTCAATTTTAACTTCCATTCGCTTACTCTCGGACAGATTTAAATCCGAAACAATGTTGATTAAGTAGAGATCTATTAAGAAGTTATTCCATTGTGGTGAAATGAATAAGAAAATTATCTTAAGACTTACTGTCTACAATTTATTGTATTCTAGATTGAATAAGGCACTATCGAGTGTACGATAGGAACATTTGTGTTTATACAGATAGTGAAACGGCATATTTGGAGGACCGGTCTAAATTCCAAACTAGTTACATCCATCGTGAATATGTAATGCATGTGGAACCTTCAAATGAGACAGAGAGACATATTTGCTACAGTATACGAGAAAACAGTAGTCGCACTATAATTCGCGATTATCGTAGTAATTAATAACTAGTGTCCTAAGATTAAGAATGGTTTTTCATACATACATACATACGTACATACATGAAGGGCTGTACATTAGGATTACGACCTAGTTGTTCATACCACTTATGTTGTGTGTGTGTGTGTGTGTGTGTGTGTTAATTTTTAGTTATGAATGGCGAGACCTACAGTTTGAAGTTATTTACTCTCAGAGTTTTTGTCAGAAATCTGCTGAGAGGAAGTCACTTACTAGATTATGCCGACTTCAGGCATGTTTTCCGCTAAAACTATGTAGTCGGAGATTCTGCTTATGCCACCTAAAGTGACCAGCATTGAACAGAAAATAGAAGAGCAAAAGAAAGTGGAATTATTGCTCACCTCATTTATCATTGTCACGTAGTAGAGTATTGATGTAAACTGGGGCTGTACGTGAAACTTACAATTGAAAATTACATTGAATTTTGAGACACTCCTCTGCAAGCAAACACATTCAAATTATTTAATTCGTTTTATTAATAAGATTAATAAACAAAATATTCAAAACAATAAAAGAATAATAATACAGAGAAATTAAATTGAAAACTGTGTGAGATTACGTACTCAATGCGATGCGATCGTATATTGTTGGAGAAGATGTCAGTGGAGATTGTTGCAGCTCTAACGAATAAATAAAAAGTTAAGTTGAAACAAAACTCAACCAGAAGCTTTGGCAGCATAATAACACACTCAACACAACTGGTCGAAAGAGTAATAACAACAACAATACTAAAAAAAAAATATAAAAGGTATTATGAGGCCCAGGAAGCATAAGAATTTTGAGCAGCAGTAACAAACAACAAACAACAAACAACGAACAATAAAAACAAAAGCAAAAACAAAAACTAAGGAAAGGAAGAAAAAAGAAAGAATCCTCGTCAACATTAAACATGATCACCAACAATCATTGGACATTGTTCGTGGAATTATTGATATCCTCACTTAACGTGATAAACTATGGAATAGCATGCCACCAAAACAACGACGATGAAGAAAATGAAGATGAATAAGCCAACGCGAAGTGAAAAGGGTGTATTGCTGGGTAAATGCCAATAGTGCAATTGTTGTTATTGCCCAAGGATTTCAAATGCCAAGAATTTATGTAGATGAACAATTTTGATGCTGGTGTTGTTCGTGGTTGTTTGACTTGCTGGCTTTACGTATGTATATACAATGTACGTACGTAGTGAACGATTGCGACTGACTGAAATCGTCTGCTAAATGGTCAAGCATGCAACATTTATGTTGAAATGTTTTACTGTCTTCAAAAGCAGAGAACATGTTGGAGGCTGTGGCCAACATCAGCATTCTAAATGGCAACAATGTCAACGTCAGCTTTGCTTCTGCCTGAAATTGGTATTTGGCGGTGGTGGCTTCGTGAAATTGATGATGATCATCGTCGTCATCAGCTTCTCAGCTGCAACAACAGCTTTAAAGAAAATTTTGGACCACACACGTTGAATTTTATAATTTAAAACTGCTACAAGGTAGTGTAGATGTGATTCCCTGGTAGCCTTTGAATGGAAATTGATGATACTGCCAAACTAAAGACTTTTTGCAAAAACACAGCCAACAACACAAATTACAAAAACAAAAACAAAAACTAAACCAAAAAGAAAAATTCCAAAAAAAAAACAGCATTTGCACTATGGGCTGTTTATGGTCTGTATTACATTGAAGGTATGCTAAATATTTTATGTGTGTTTGTTGGTTTGTTTGTTTGTTTTTTTTACCAATTAAAAAACATAGTGCTGCAACACTATCTCTTTAATATCATGAGAATTCTTTCAGACAGAATTCAGAAATCAACAAAAAAAATAAAAAATAAAAACAGATTTCAACGAAACTTGCAAAATGATTGAAAAACATGTTTCAATACCATCTCCACCACCACCACCACCACAACCACAACAACCACTACCACCAACCAGCCTATAAGCAAATATGTACAGTGAAGTGTATGGAGTGGAGTATATGTATACACATATAGTATGCAAACATTGCAAGGACTCTTTTCGTTCTCTTATTAAGTGAAGTAAAATTAAAAGGGCTGTTTTTGTAAATATTTGAAAAACATGTTGCCATGGTAAGCTTTTAACACCTTGGGAACACGAATTTTAAACGCATAATACATACATACAACGTATATTTGTCCGCGACGTTGTATCAGGGGAATTTTTTTCTTTTCATGTTTTAAAACAATTTCTGACATGTTATCTTTTGCTACTTAAGATAATGGATTTTTATTCCTTTCTTTTCATTTGGGGGAACCAAAAAGACACATTAAAACCTTTGAAATTAAAATTTCTCAACTTGGGTGTTCCCAACCCAACCAATATTTCCTTACACACACCTCAAATTACTGACTGATAACAAAAAGTACGGCATTTAACTTTCTTTCAAAAATTAACCTCAGCAGCCCATTACAAAATGATAAGTCTGTAATTTAAATCACCATTCTTTCATACATACTCGTGCATATGTACATATGCTCATGAAGAAAATGAAGAAAGAATTTCAAAATTTTAAATTTTTCAAAAAAAAAAAAAAAAAAAAAAGAAAAAAGACAATAAAACCACCACCGCTGCTGATAAAAGATGACCAACATCCATAATTAATGGCCAACAACATTTCAAAACAATAAAATCCCCACTAAAAAGAAAACAAACAAACAATAACAACAAGTGACAAATGCATGAAAAATGACACCAAAGCAACAGGTTGCTGTTCTTTTATTTTTTTTTTGCTGCTTCTTCTATAGGTTGACTGTTTGTTGTTGGTTTGGTAGGATTAGTTGGTTTGGTTGGTTTGGAATATCCAACCAACAACGAATGGCTTTAAAGTTATTGTCACTACGATGATAGTGACGCGTTACATACACTGCAACAGGAAGAACACAAAAGACTATTTTCTGGACTTTAAATACGTGTAAGATGAATGGATCTGGCTAACCAAAATGCCTCTACTGAAGTGGCACAAAGTGACATTGAAAATAGATTTCATTTGTACCTATATGTGCGTGTGTACGTGTGTCTCTCTGTATGGATCATTTCACTTTACAAATGAAGTAGACTTTCACCATTCCTACACGATAAGATCTGTTTTTATTTTATAAAAAGTAGAATTTTAAGCCTACTTGCTGAGAACAATTAGTTTAGATTGGAATAGACTAGACAAACTACCGGTTATTGGTTACACATTATCTTAGCACTAAACAGATAAATAGAGGATGCTGTCTAGTTTCATTGTTTGTTTCGACAGACAACTTACCAAACTTTATCCATTTCATTGTTCTCCACCACGTTCCACTGTGCTGATGATGATGCATCTCTCCTTTTCTATTCCTACTGAAATACCTTTCAGAGAACAATTAACTTTGTAGAGCAATTTTATATTATAAGGACTTTCAATAATCGAAGAGAAAGAATTTTTTAGAAATTGCGAAATTGTTTGTCGTCTGAGACCTAATCTTAATTATTTAACTCTCCAAACAAACAATCCTATGGTGTGAACTTCAATACTTCGAGAGACAATCCATTTGCCCTGACAGTATATTTTTAAAATTCTCTTGATGCAGTCTTATAAGAACGCTAAGTAGAATATTTTTTATCACGTTGTATTCACGTTATTGAATTGAAGTAGTAAAATTGGAACAAAATTTGATAAATGAAGGCTATTCGAAGCGTGTACATTTATGATATGATAAAAGAACTTCTCTCCTTTAATGATGCTGCTACAATACAATTGAAATTCATTTGTTTTTAAGGGCCATTATTACAACTTGCCGTTAAACTTGGGTTTAGTTAAAGGTACCTTTAGCTAAAGGGAACTGTACAGTTACCTTTAACTTATTTTCGTTATTACAACTTTCAGATAAATTTTTAAAAATATGGCAGTGTCGAAATAATAAACCTCCCTTTAGCTTAAAGTTTACTTCTATCTTATTGGCCAGTTATAATAACGAAAAACAATTTATCTGCCAGTTTAAATCTTCCCTTTAGCTAACAGCAACTTGTAATAATGGCCCTAAATATATAATATCAAAAATTTATGATAATATTTAGCCAAGATTAATTTACCTTAATTTGTTAAAAAAAAAATCCAATCACAACATAGGAAACTCTAAGCAAAGATTGTAGCTTAAATTATTAGCTTTTGATATGTTTGATAAGTTTTCCGTCTTTTAAATTTAAGTCAAGGCAAACTTATTGTTTTAAGTTCGTTTCTTAAATCTTTCGTTTCAGTAAGTATTAAACTTTACTCAACAAATTATTAAAACGAAACCATATCATCATCATATCATCTTAAAGTGGAACTACCCAAATACAATAATTTCTATAAGAGGCATAAATAGTTACCACATACTACCTTTACAGCAGCAGCAGCAGCAGCAGCAGAAGCAACACAGTCAGCACCGTTAGTAGTTGTGATCGTTGTAGTCTTTCAGAATGCCACACACACACACACACACAGGCACATGTACACTCATAAATAACGCATTAGTTACCGCACAACATACGCTAAACGATGACATTCGATTGTGTATATTGTGGTTTAAATGCATTTGATTTGACACTAATGTCCTGTTGTAAACTGGCATCTAAGCCAGTTTCTAATCTACCGACTGAAAACATTTCTTTACCCTTTTTCTTTACATCATTTTCATTTATTTTCTTCATTTATTGTTTTAGAAAATTTACTACTTTGTCCCTTTTTCCTTCTAACAATTTGTTCTTCTCTGTGGTTTTCTGTTATAAACTGCGGTTCTTGTAGGCATTTTAGCTGTTGCTGCTTCGTCTGTTCATTTCTTATTGTCTTGCTGCAGTATTGATGTGCGATATCCATGGGCAACATTTTTAGTTCATAATTTACGATTCAATGCCCTTTTTTTATTTCTAATGCTTTTCTTTTTTTTTTTTTTCTTTGTTAATTCTTCTGTTTCGTTTTTATCTTTTTTGCTTTCTGTCACACACAATGACAATGATCATGGTACATACTGTGTTAAACAAAAACAAAGAAAACAAAAAAACAAAAAGAGCAAAGTGCGTTCGTATGTAACCGCATGGTTAACAACAACGATACATCATCTAACAATTTATTTTATTGTTCCTGATGATGGCAAACTGATGCTTTAGGTTGTTGTTGTTGTTGTTCTTTTATTTTTCTTATTTCTAAAGATAATTATCGTTATCATTTAGGCATTTACTCATTATTTGACACTTTATTTGTTTTATAGGCCAAATATTTAAACAACAAATAATTCTACTGATTTGTTTATTTGATCATCTGAAATGACCAAATGGAGCTGCAAAGCCAAACAAGATCAAATTTCATAAAAGGTTTTTGTCTTTATACAAATTAATGATTTTAAGTAATCAGTATCTAAAATAAAATTTTTATGCAATTTCCTGAAATTTTTCTCAAATTCTAAAAGATTCATTGAAAAATTAAAATTTTTTCAAATACATTTTCGTACATTTTATATACTCTGACAACATAAACAGAAGGAAGAGGAAGATTTCAAATCTTTTCTCTTAAAAAATAGAACTTAAGGAAGAATTATATGCCACGGGCATACATCTTGTACGCCCTTTTATTTCATATATTCTTGTATTTAATTTAAGCTTTTTCCACTGATTGTTAAATACATATGTATGAACGTATTTGTTTAACAATTAATTAAAAATTAACCTGAAATAAAATTGCATATAATAGTTTGAATTATTTTCGAAAATATACGAATTATAATTCACACTCACATTCACTAAAAAGTTTACGGTGAATATTTTATTCTCAAAAGGATCGCATGATATTTAAAGTAACCTACTGACTGTAATTACGGCTTGTCTTTCTTTTGTTAAAATATAAAGAAAAAAGCTTACCATTATTAAGGAAAGACATTTTTACGGGTGGTGACACTAAATTCAATCGATTTGACTCGAATTGAAAGACCAATGTGTGGCATCTACCGAAGCAAAACTGAAATCCTTGCTAAACTTTGGTTACAATTAAGCATAGGTAGGGCAAGCTTCCATATAGCATAGTATGTGTGTGTCCGATCATAAAAGATGATTGCGTATTGCATCAACATTTAATCAAACATCTTCTGAAGATTAATTCGATCCATTCACTTATCAAAACTTCTATTTAAAATAGATGTTTATGCAAGATTATGATGACGATGATGATGATGATGTTGATGATGATGATGATGACGATGATGATGATGATGTTCATGATGATCGTCATGATAATGATAATGATAACACACCGCACGATTGGATAAATAATGACCAGCACAAAGCTCTGATATCAATACAGTGGAACGATCTTGAGAAACGAATTGAACAGAAAAAATTAAAAAGTCTTGAAGGCATGTGGAAAGTGGTTCAAGTGGCAGGGAATGTCATACAGTAGTCATGATGCCAGAGATTAAAAAAGAAATCAACCCAGATGATAATTTTTTTCCCTCCTTTAATAAATAGTGCTAATACTGTGTTTAATGAATTTTTTCCTATTATGATTCAAAATGCCATTTCTTGTTAGTTTTCTTTACTCTATTCGTGGCTTATTGGCTCTATGGAGTAGAATATTTTAACTGCCCTTAAATAAATTTTGAAAAATAATTTTTCATTGTTGGTTGGCTAGTGGTCACTGTCACCCTGTTCAATAGATTGGCTAGTTGGCTACAGAAGTGGCCTGCCTAAAATTCTTCGCCTAAAGCACTAGCAGTAGTAGCAGTTTCTTTTATGATTTTCAAATTATGAATACCTCACAGTCTATTGACAATGTACTTAGAAAACTAAAACATGTTCTATTTTCGTAAAATGTAAGAAAAGCAAGAAATAAAAAAACAAATAACGAAATATTTTTGTTTTAATTGTAGAAATTCAATTTTTATGGCTTTTAACTGACTTGTTCCTTTGACAGAATGGTTTGTACTTTATTTTAATCACTTTACATATTCAATGTTTGCGTTTTAGTTGGTTTACTGACGCTTAACAAAAATTAAGTTGTATTCGTAATATGTGTACGACTTGTGGCCCAGAATAAACTTGTCCTTTAAACATAAAATCAATCAAAAGTTTTCAAACAAAAAATTGAGCTTTTGAAATTGAGGTGAGCAGGTTACGTGCGACTACGACAATAGCAAGGTATTGAAAAGAAAAGAAATGAAAGAAGAAATTGAATTTTATAATTATCCAAATGAAAAGAAATGAGAAATGTTATAGAAATTTCAGTCAATATTTTCTCAAATCATAAATAATTTCACGCTGTGATAGGTTAAAACTGCAACCTTTGTATGTCAGTTGGGAGAATTCAATTGAACACACTTGATTTTCGAAAAAAATAAAATAAAACTATAAGAGTAAAGAGTGCCATCAAACTATAACAGAGAAGAATAAAATGAAAATAAAAATACAAAATAAATCGAATAACACTTAGGCATGATGAGAAGTCATAAAGAAGAAATTGATTATTTTTCAAAAGTAATCATACACCATATCTTGCGTCTGGACCTTTACAAGTAAATTTGTTTGATTATTTATTTTACATTCAAAAAAGTGGAGACAAATTAACACAAGATTTTTAAAAAGCAGGGCGGAAAAAAGAATCTTTTGCTTCTGTTATTAGTTCAATTGATACGCGAGAATTGTGTGTACATTCTTGGAACCCAGTGTAACATTAGCGGTAATAAATTTTACAATTTCTTGTCGTTAAAAGACGACATTTGCAAAAAAAAGGACCCGAAAATAACCACATTAAATGGCCCTGGCCAGATTATAATCTGGCGTTTAAATGTTATTTTAGATTGTATTTGACTCTTCTTCATATTTTTTTCTTTCTTATTTCATATATTTACGTGCGTATTTGCTTTTCTTTTATTTATTTTAAATGAAAATAAAAAAAATTTTTGTATAAAATGACAATATGAAGACAGTTGGATTAATTCACAGGAATCAAGGGACAACAAAAGAAAAGATTATAAAAACGTATTAACTTTCATTGAGTGTAGGCATCTTCTTTACAGTAGTAATTGTATTTTCAACAACCATTCGAAATAGTCATCAAAAGCTTATGTCTGGCCAACGACCTACAAAGTTCAAAAAAAAAAAAAATGTGTTGCCGCAGCAATAATATGTATTTCTTTTAGTTATTGTCTACTGTTAGCAAAGTATTTTGACTAACTTAAATAGGTTTCGTATTCGTAAAATATATAGAAAATGTAAGAAGATGAACTACATACATACATACATACGTAATTGGTCAGTCGGCCCACACCACTTATGTTGTATGCGTTAATTTTATACGTGAGTAACGGGATCTATCGTTTAAAGTTAACACTTGACAATCGAAACTTTTTCATGGCAATTTCTTTACTCTCAGAGTTTTAGCCAGAAATATGTTGAGAGGTAGTCGCCGATAAAATTGTTTTCACATTTCATTTTTTTAGAGATGTCTGTCTGACCTGGGAGTTTGAACTATGCCCTCACGTCTAATAAGCCAACATACTGCCTACAATGTATTAGTCTTATGGAAATATGTTTCCAAACTCTATGATTCTGTTGGCATCGCATTCGAAAGTTTATGGTCATAGATTATTGCAAAATCTCCGAAATTATAGGCGAAAATAAAGAGAATGTTTGCGTAATTGAATTGATTAACACAACTTTATAAGAAATTTTAAGAATCTTATTCTGAACCATATCTGAATATTAAATTTAAATTAAATAAAGGTGGTGGGTGGTAGAAATTCATATCGCTTTAAAATTTTTCACTTCTGTAGATGTCTTATAAGCTTATTTAGTTATAACTTATATACCCCAGTACAGTATACATCTCACATAAAATGATGGTTCACTTTCTCGAACATCAACACCACGTAAGTGAATTTTGTTTTAAGGACAAAAAAAGTAATAAAAAATTTATTACTGAACTAAAAATTACTTTAAATAGCTAGTGGTTGGAAAAATTGAGCCTTTCACCAAGAAAACTACACACTAAATATTTTAAAAAATCTCCTTCTAAACATATTTAACTGCGATTTCTTTCAACATCCAGACAAGACCTTACTAAACAGCATTAACATAATTTCTGTTTTGAGGAAATTTAAGAAATTTAATACTTTTTCAATATTTACATGTTTTTTTTTTTAAATTTTTCTTCTTTTATTCATTTTAAATATTAAAACATAATTCCAATGAAAATTACGGACATGATGATATTTCCGCTAGCAACATTCCGTTTTTCTGCCATTGCATGTCTTCTATATTTGTACCTCTAAACCAGATGTTTAGCGGTTGTTTACCGGTTGTTTCTGTTTAACTGTTTAACAATTTATTTATTTGTTTATTATTAACAATAGCCTACCCCCCCCTCCCTTGTTGTAATAACAAATTATCAATTTGAAAATCGATAAACAAATAAAAAAAAAATAAAAAAAAAATAAAATGAATAAATATGGATCATAAATACATAAATACTCGATTTGATAATGAACAAGTTAAGCTGTTTGAAATGCTTTAAACGCTTATGAAAATAGCCTGTAAAGATGTGTTAAATTTATCGTCTTGTAAAGAAACAAAAAAAAAAAAAAAGAAAGAAAATAAAGAAAAAGACTTTGAACACAACATAAAGTCTTAAAGGAAAACTTAATATTTGAACAGAAATCTAATCAAACAAACAACAACAAAAAAGAGTAAAAAAAAAATATTAAAATCATTAGAAACTATCATCGACATTATCGTTGTAGTTGGTAGAGTACAACAAGCCTTAAAGATCATATTTTTGAGCTGATGTAGCTAATATATCCAGTGTTTGTTTGGGGGCAAACAAAAGCCGCATTAAACAT
The DNA here is from genome assembly GCA_005959815.1 of Sarcophaga bullata. Classification (NCBI taxonomy): domain Eukaryota; kingdom Metazoa; phylum Arthropoda; class Insecta; order Diptera; family Sarcophagidae; genus Sarcophaga; species Sarcophaga bullata. Next base: position 1,532,128 of record QOCX01000003.1, read on the forward strand.
AAACTATTGACTGACGTTGTTGTTGTTGCTGTTGTTGTTGTTGTTGTTCAAACAACAGCAAAGAATATTTTTTCTTAAAGATTTATGATTCCAAGTAAGTGAAGAAACCAAGTTGAAGAAAGAAGAAAACAAATTGTTACACTTTATTATTACACTGCACAGAGTATGAAACAGAGTTAGACAGGCAGACAGATAAACGTTTAATTTTCTTTATGACATAAAAGCAAATATTTGTGGCTAGGGGGGGGGAGAGGGGGGCGAGTTGGGGTTTGCTTTACATTTTGTGGTACTCATACATGAAATTGAAGTGTTAACACATTTATTACTTATTGACTTGACTTAAAATATCAATTAACACATGCATGATTATGGCCACTTAACACAACGGTTCGGTATATAACAATAACAAAAAACAATTACAGCAACAACAAATTAACTCGTTTTAAAAAACCAGCCACCAAAAGAAGAAAACAAAAATAACGTTCCATACTCAGGCATATACATGCATACATATGTACATATGTTTATACAATGTTTTCATGTCCACTCAATAGTTTTTGTTAACATTGAATATACAAACGTACATATATTAAGTGGTATGTACGTACTTCTATATTAATATTGATTTTTTAATTATTTAATAACAATTTTTTCTTGTTGTTTTCATTACAATTTTTTTTTTTTTTGGATTTGTATTAAACATGTTTGAGAAAGGAAGAAAAAAAATTCAAACATTTTATTTTATTATTTAGCAGTAGCATTATGACTGCATGTAAATGCTTATTTTAACAAATTGTTTGATGATCCATACAATATTGTTTTCGTTTTCGTTTTAATTTTTTTTTTCTTTCTGATATTGATTATTGATAACAAATGATTTGATAATTGAATGTTTGTACTTCTTTTCTTTTTTTTGGTTTTAAATAAAAAACAAAAATAAAAAAATACAAAAGACTTAAGACACATACTTTTACTTTTAATTAATCATTACAGTCCTTTAGCGTCGTAATACTGGTTTTCATTTATGATGAAACTTAGCTGTAAGGAAAGATTATTTTTTTATCCAGTAATCCAGTTTAAGTTTTGTTCATCTCCCTGAGAAAGTTAAGTCAAAGAAAGTAAAGTCAATTTTAATAATTACTATTGATTTTATCCATAATTTATTATGTTTTATTAATTATAGTGAGTAAATTATTATATATTTAGCATGTGAGAAAATAATTAATCATGTTAAGAATAAGTTATTTAACACAAACTACTTGGTAAATGGATGTTCGTATTAGAAGACAATCATTGTATATTATTCTTTAATATTAAACACAGTATAACCTTATTTGTTTTACACTTTAAATATTTAAAGACATAGGAAGGGAAAAGAAATTTGTAAATTTATCTTTTCTTAAAAGTTATGGTTTTTTTTGAAAATATCCCTATGGAATCTATTAAAATAATGACAATGAAATTTTACGTTAGAGACTAAGAAAGGTAAAACAATTCTAAAATTTCTTCTAATAGAACTTGGAGTCAAAAGTTTACCCACTGCAAAAAGATTTGTATCCGCTCCTGCCTAATTAAAATTTCGAATTCACTTATCTAATACTTCATGACGTTTATGACAGTGTTGGTACATGAGATTTTATGGAATATTGTTGCCCAAATATGTATTCGTTTTCTTTGTATTAATCGTGTAGACTTGTTTTTTTGATGTCAAAATTGATCACTATATTTCAGTCATGGCTTTAATACTATTAAAGTGTCAATTTCTAATCAACATCAATAGATTTATTTCGGTGAATTAAAAAAAAAAAGACAATCAAAATTGAAAACAAATCACTTTTTATTTTGTTTGTTTTGTTTTTATTGGATTATTTTATCCAAATCACAATTATAAGGCTTGAAATTGAAATTGGAATTGTAAGAAACGTAATCTTGTTATTTTTTTATTCTTTGATTTTAATTTTTCGGAGATTTTGATTTGAATTTTTGAGTTTTTATTTGTTTTTATTAATAAAAAGCAAGCAAAACTCCAGTAGCCTTATTTGACAGCTTTTGTGTCATAATTTTATGGTTTCGTGTTTAAAAACCAAAAACAATAAAAATTATTCAAACAAAATTTGTTATGATGTGGAGGAATTGTTATTGGAAATTTAAAAAGACCACAAACACCCTACAGTTATCGATGCACACAATTTGTTTACATTGTTGTACCGCCACCATGAAGACTGTAATGATAATATGTTTATTGACGTATTAATAAATAGATACAGAATGGAGAACATTCACAAGAAATATTCTTTTACTATTGTGAAAATGTTCGGAGTTTAAATTCTCCAGACTGCAATTATCTATTGTTATCAGCGATAATATTGTCTTGCTGTTGGTGGTGGTTGATAAGTAAGTTGGCCTCTTCGGCAACAAGTTTAGATCGCATAGTTTATCGGTTATTTGCAATATTGAAAGAATGTCGTACACAAGTAAACTTTGTTAACGACTATCAATCCGTATAAGATTACCTTTCAATACCTCGCTTTACTTCAAATCATATTCATATGATAAGAGCTCTTGTTGTAGTTCGTCTGTTAAGTCACATAACTATGGTTTGCAAAGAAAATATTTCCATTGTTTATGTGTTGGTAATATAACGCAGCTGATCTATTTCCCATGTAGGTGGTCTGGTTTTATTAATTGAATTTTATTTTGATCTGTTGATCGATCTGTTGGTGCTTCACTTATGTTCGTAAATCATCAAAATCTTGTTTAAATTGTGTTTTTCTAATTTAAAATTTTTTTATTGATTAGTTTTTATTTTTCACATTTCAATCATAAAATCGTGATTTCAAAAGAATTAAAATCTAGACAGCACCCAAAATCTTAAATATCATATTCTGAAAATAGAAAAAAAAATAAATTTCAACTAAAGTTAACAGTTAACAATTCTAATTTATTCTTCTACTACTACTACTCTTTGCAACCATCTCGTGTGGAACAACTCTGCATAGAATAAATACTGTTTTTGGGAATCTCCAAGGCACGTTGACCAGAAGTAAAGGAACGTACGACGATCGATGGCCTCACATTAATATACTGGAGGGAACAAGATACCCTTTCACAATCATGCGAGGACGGAACTCTCCTATTTACGAATGCAAATAAGGCGCTTCTAACTTGGTAAACGTTTCCAGAAAGCAAGGAAGAATTCCAAACCTACTAACTATGGTGGTGATTGAGATAAATAAAGGATAAAGTTGCTAAGAAGTGAAGGCTGTGACATAAACGAGTGAGATCCTCTATGCTCCTTTTGCAATTTCACCCAATTATGGGTTTTAATTAAAGCAAGAAAGAAAGACATAAAATTTAAGAACATGACTTTGGACATGAAAATTAGCACACAAAAAAGAAAACAAAAGAAAAAAGAAGTAAATGAATGAAAAATAACATCAGCAACATGAACAAGAACAAAAAGTCGAATTACAACTTCAACCCACTTATCAATAGAGTCCTTTAACCTCATGTTGCAATTATACCATGGCAAAATGAAATCACTTTTTTTCTCGTTGTTGTTTTTGCTGTTACTTTTGTGCAGTTGCTCCTTCTTTTCCTTCATCATCATTTCAGTTTTTTTTTTTTTTTAGATACTCTGGCTGTTGTTGCATGTACCATCATTTAGTTGTTGCAATTTACAACGCACAACACACAATTGTCTGTTTCACGCAAACTTTTTAAGAAAAACGAAAAATTGTTGATTCTGAAATTTTCGATTCTTTCGTTCGTATCAAAACATAATCTCCATCAAAAAACAAAAAAAAAAAAAACAAAAAACAAAAAACAAAAAAAAGCAAGCAAACGAGAACTCTTAAGCCAAAAGAACAGGCGAAATGAGAAAATTTTTAAGGGAAGCCATACAGAACAATGCCATTTAAAAGTACCTTTTTCAGAAAGTAGTAGGAATCAATTTATTTTATTCGTGTTTCGTGAGACATATTTCATGACCGTCTGTAATCAGAACCACATTCTGAGCTGATTATTAAGGTGAATTGGAACAAGAACCATGCGGCGACAAACTATGAAAATTTTCTGTTCCTGAAATCCGGAAGTTAATATGAGATGTGAAAATTATCTTTCTAATCCAACTAAGATTATCATAAAATATTTTATTGCCATGTAGTCGTTGATCAAGAAAATATAAAAATTTGAGGGATACAGAATTTTTTCATACTCTCTCTTTTCCATACTGCTATAGCTCCTGCGGTAGCCGTTGTAGGTTTACCTAAACTATTTCTATGTTGACATCTTTGACTCCAGAAATGAGTCTTTTATCCTGTTGGCAGGTGGACGCGGTGGATTCTTCCTCGTGCTTTTGCATGCAACTTGCGTAGCCCAACAGATATGTGAGATATTCCACCATCACCAGCTTTCGTTTCTTCATGAATATCAGCTTGTTCTGTGACTAAGCTAAGCATCATGTTGAGTAGCTTATTTAGAAAAACAAACCGTCAAAATAATCAAATTGTGTAACAACACAATGCAAACCGCGTATATATTGAACATGTTTTCAATGCTACCCATAAAACTAGAAGATATCCGGGAATTCTGGAATCAGGATACTCACTTGCCAAAGTACCCATTGTCACATTGTGGAATAATGCAAAGATATTAAGTTTTGGGTATCTTTTTGACCTGACGTTTGCTATATTCCGCTTCGATTTTGCTAACAAATGCTTCTCTATTTGCAGAAGCAAAGTGACAATTTTTTCATCGATATTAACGTGTGATGCAAAAAGGTACCAATCCAAATGTCCGGTACTTATTTCACTTTCGCATTATATCCCCTTCGGTTCAATCCTATTGGCAAACAGGCAGACAGTGAGGCAATCATACTGCAATATAAACTAAAGTATTCAATTGAATCTTTTACCATGAGTTGATGTTGTCGTTGTATTTGTTCTTGACTATAAATTTTTTTTCTTTTTTGTTAACTGCAGCCGTTGATGATGATGATCGCGAACAGCGAAATCTTTTAAACAAAATCGTCAACGTCTTGGGTGGTCTCGAACCATTTAAGCGGCATCTCTTCAAAGTGGTTCAAACTTGCAAACGATGCTTAAGCACCCTGGTCTACAACCAACACATACAAAATCTAATAAACGTGTCTGAAGTTGAACTTAAAGTTGCAACCACATTAGCTGCAGCAGCGGCAACGGCAGCGACAGCAGCAGCAGCAGCAGCAACAGCTACAATAACAAATAAAATGTTTTTCGTTTTCATTTGTTTTCTAAAGTTGGTTTTTGTTTTTCTTTTTTTGTGCGGATTTAAAGGCAAAGAAAGGAACAAAAAGAAAAGAAAAGTTTGTGGCCGTATATTAAGCGGCTAAAATTTTATTTCACTTGAGTTGTGCTTCTTTTTTTTTTCATAAAAATCGTTGGATTCGTTTTACTTTTGAATCAGAACTATAGGAGATGGATTGTGGCGGTGGTAGTGCAATGGTGGTAGAACAATAACAATGGGAATCTTATTGTACGACGTTTGCGAGTGTTTCACTTAAATTGTGAAATTAAATGATCGTTGAAATTCTTGGGAAGAAAACGAGATACTCACTCGTACTTGGAGAAGGAACAGTTCGCAGTGTTTCATTGGAATTTGCAAATGAATTGCGTTTTCGTTGTGTTTTACATTTTTTTTTTCATCTGTTGCAAATGAAGTTGAAAATACAATAAATTTCAATACGTATAAAGAAAACAAACCAGTCAAATAGCCAGCCATTTAGCCACCAGTTGTTGTACTTCAACTTCAACATCACAATACAACCCGAGATATTTCAAGAGATATACTCGTAAACGGATGGCTTACACAGGATAGATTCTGAGTATTTTCATGGGTGAGGAACGACATCATAGTCAGGCAATGCTGTAATCTAAAACTAATAGGCTTTGATGTGCGGTGCTTTGATTCCTTTTTTTTTTTTTTTTTGTTTGTTTTTTTGTTTTCTACTGTTAAAACTGTGCTGGCCTCAAAATATATTCCAAGACTGTGTCAATGAAGTCCACGCATATACACATGCACACACACACACACCAGACCAAAATCACAAACTCAATTTTATGCAAAATATAAGCTTAATAAAGCTGCAAACTCCAAAAAAAAAAAAAAAACGAAGAACAGCTTTACTGCTTGCAACCCGAAACTCTTGTGACCGAAGAGTATTAAAAAAATTCTAAATAAGAGCCTGACTGACTGACTGACTGATTGACATACTGTTATGGAAGAGCAGTAGTAAGCATGAGTTTATTTTAGAGATCGACTAGCTGTTCTATTACATGTTGCAGTAATTGACCGTGTAACGAAACTAAGGCAAGATCATATTGTATAGTCAGTCACATTGAAACGCATTGTTTATTATTTTGGTTGTTATCTTGTTTTTCTCCCGTATGAGTATGTCATTTGTTGTGCTTTTCTTTATTTTTTCCCCTTTAACAAAATGAAACAATGACTAATTTCATGCTCAATAAAATCGCATTTTCGACAAGTTGCCACAATGTAAACCAATCCAATTCAATTCAATCCAAATAAACCAGTACGCTAGCTAAAGTGCAACTTAAATTTGTATAAGGAATATATCGTTGCATTTAATTTTAAAGACATTTTTAATAACAATAATCAAAGAAAGAAAATTAAATGCAAAGTTAGCAAAAATTGCAGCCCCATGCCCCACTAACCAGCTTATTGTTACTACAAAAAATTGCTCGCGATCTTAGCTAGTCAGTCCCAACATTCCTTTACCGCAAACAATGTTGTATAGGCATACTCTTAGGAACTTATTACTATTGTGCTATGTGAGTTAATACTACTACTGACACGTTAGTAATATTTTTGCCAATGCCGTACAAAAAAGTTTTTCTTTTGCGTTACTGGCGATAATGGTTTCCGGGCAGAAAATGCCACACTGTCCATTTATTAGTAAAAACAAATTGTTAGTTACTGGAAACTAAGTGAGCTAAAGACGAATACTTAAATAGAAGAGATTATTTTGTTTCGATAATAATTATCACACCGTACTAGATTTAGTGAAAATCAATACTTTATTGGGAGTTCAAACTTGCAAACCATGTCTTACCATTTACATACCTTTTTCCATAATTTATTCGAAATGTCGACGTATTTACACATTATCCAATTGCTTAAATTCATTTTCAATTTTCTTAATTTCGAAGAACAAAACAGAGTTCAATTGTCTTGCACTAGAGTTATGTAATTAGGTGCGCGTCGCTTTGTCTGCTTAAGAATGACGAAGAAAAAGTTAAAAGAGAAACCATTTGATGCCATGGATACGGAGCACGGACATCTTTGTGTACTCCTTTACTGTTTACCCGTTTAATGTTTTTCTCATTGTTGTTGTTGTTGTTGTTGTTGTTGTTGTTGTTGTTGTATATAATTCAATCGCACTTCAAATAAAAAGGATTTAATTTTCATCTTTCCTAGACTCGTATAGATCTTCATCTTTTATTTTGCAATTTATTGTATTTGTTGTTATACCCGGCTATCACAACCCGACTTCGGGCGCATTGCGACCAGAGGCTACAACCTAATAAATGTTTTCTAAAAGTCCATGGCTTAGCTGCCTTTACACAGTCTCTCTGCATCACAGTTCTATTCAATGCAATTCTACTCAATTCCATTCAATTTGATTTATTTGATTTCATTTTATTTGGCTTTGTGTTCATTTTTTTTTTTTTGTTGTTTTTGTTGGTTTTGGTTAAGCCATAGAATTGTTGTAAAACATTTATTGAAATTAATCATCATTTCGCATCGTCGTATGTTAGTTGTAGTTCTTATTGCAATTGTTGTTATTGATGTTACTGCTTTTGCTGCATGCTTATGTTAGTTGTCCATTGCTGTTGGTTGTTGTTAGTAGTTGGTATTATTATAATAATCCTTGCAACAGTATTTGATTTGATTCCCTCTGTACGAGTACATCTTGTTTTCTGTGGCTTATCTTTACTTTTCATTCTTTTTTATTCTTCTTTTGCCGAGACTTAGTATATGTTTATGTTTTTGTAATCGTTGCATGGTATAGCTTTATTTCGTCCGCCTCTTGGTCTTTCGTATGTCACCAATCTGTGGCGGTTCTATTTTCACCGACGTATAGTAACGTGCCAGTTTTACATGGTCATTATCGTTTTTTTGGTGGCAGTTGATTCTGGAGGATATTCTCTTCCTCCGTTCTCTGTTCATTTGGTGTTTGGCGTTTGGGTTTTTTGATTAATTATGCGGTGTATTTATAAGTGCAAGCATTGATATTTAAAGATTTTTGAAGGTGAAAGAATTGCTTGAAAATCCAGTTATTATTTGCAATGTGACTCAGCATCAACGAGGAAAATGTTCCAATAAAGTGAATTAGAAAAATTCAGGGCATGTTTAAACGTGTCTTTGCTTTTTCCATTTTCGAACTAAATAAAGGGGAAAGGTTTTTTTCGTTTTTTGTTTTCGTTTTGATGCTTTTTTAAATGCAATATAACAGAAGTGAAAAATAAAGTGTGACAGTCTAAGGTATAAATAATAGCAATAGTAGGAGATATTATGATAAGTAAACTTTTATAATAATATTGAGTTGAATCATGTATTTTTAAGGCTTTGCAAAAAGAAAGCCAGTCTTTAAAAATCCTACACTCTATGGAATAAACTTCAAATTTGTAAATTTGACTCTTCTTTCATCATTCTTAAGTAGAGAAATCGACGCGCACCTAATTACATAACATTTCTATTGGTGGGATCAATTACGATCAAAATCTTGGAGTCTTCTTCCTTCGAATACAGACACATCATTCGAAGCCTCAATAGTTACCCTATAAAGTTACTCAAAAAACTACTTTAAAATATAGGTCCCGCCACATGAATAAAATTGACAAACACAACATGGGTGGTGTGAGAAGCTACATATGTAGGTCGTAATTCTGACTACAGGATGGTAATAACCAATTGATTTATGTATGTAAGATCCGATGCTATCAAATATTCCAAATACACAACTTACTATACAAGCCTTGTAAGTAGATCCTGTTTTTTTTTTTTTTTTGTTTGACAGAATACCAACAATTTACAAACATTATTAAAATTTTGCGGTATTTTTTTTTTAAAAGCAAACGAATATCAGTATAACAATTTAATTATTTTTGTTGCTGCTGCTGCTGCTGCTGATGGTGGTAGATTTTTTTGTTTTCTTTTTTTTTTGTTTTTTGTCTGTTACGCTATAGCTATAGCTGACTGTCCATAAATTCGAGCATGTTTGTATATATTAATGCCACAAAAGGCAACAACTGTTTTAAAGCCAATCAGCCAAATATGCAACAAAACACAAATTGAAACTCAACTCAATTTAAAAGAGGGATAGAGAAAGAGCATAAACCATTAATGGAGTATTTTTATGGCATCCAAAATAAAAAATTAACAAAAAAGAAAAAACGCACAAAGAAACGACTCTTGCAAACTGTGAGTTGAGAAGGAAAAAAAAAATATGCCATCTTAAAAGTATGAAAATAAAAAGGAAAACAATAAAATAAAAAATAATAAGAAAAAACGAACAAAACAGAAAAGAAACGAAAATTAACTTAAAAATGTCAAAGATGATTAGTTCCTCTACTTATTTTCGATTTTTTTTTTATTATTGTATTCACTGATGGACTATTGCATTGTATGTAAAGGAAAAAAAAAGAAGAGAAATATTAGAGTTTAAAAACCGACAGTCTCAAAGGAGCCTCAACCTTCACCGACCATTGCTTCGTAAGTCATAAACATATGCCAGCCATAATATTCGAAAACAATTCTGCTTAAAAGCTTTTGTACATAAAAAGTCTTATTTTATTTAAGGCACTTTTTTTTTGTTTTTGTTGTTTTTCGTTTGTTGAAATGTAAGAGCATTCTGAACGATGTGAGATATTTTTTAAAGGTTTCCAACATAATTAACTTGGCAAGAAATAATAAAGTATCCTGGTATATATACAATAACAACAAACAAACAACAACAACAACAACAACAACAATAACAAAATTCAACAACAGAGAGTATCATATGAAATAAAATATTTATAACATAGTGCCTGTGTAGTGAAATTAAACAAGGCAAGACCAAAACTAAACCAATTCGAAATAAGCCATAAATTAAGGTGAATATGTGAATATTTAAAATGTGATCTGACTATGTGACCATTCGTCTATACATACATACATACATACATATGATAGCAATAATAATAACAACAACAACAACAACAACAACATTAACATCAACAGCAATAATTGTCTATACAGCATCTTTCATATGTTAAGAGCCTTTAGTTTGCTTTACACAGGCAGACGGCTTTTAATATAAAAATAAAAAATTACAAAAAACAACAAAAAACAAAAGCCTGCAGTAAAATGAAACATTTACGTCTGTATTCGTTCGGTCGTTCGCTCGTTTGTTCGTCCGATTTTCGTTTACCCAAATACTTATGCATCATTTAATATACACACGCACTTCTTTTACACACACACACACAAACGCACACGTAAGATCAGAAACACGAGATCAATAACAGATCATTTCATTTGATATCCATGCATATGTAAGTGTGTGAGTGTGAATAAGAGTAAAGAGATTGCTGTGTGTTCACTGTTGCCAGATATCAGTGTATCCTCTTCATTTTGACGATTTTTTTAAAATCTCCAAAATGGAAAAATTGACCATTTTTCTGCAATTAAAAGTTTAAAATGATGGAAGAGAAAGCACATTTAGAAGGGCTGGAACGAGTTCAATAATAGATTTATCTTTTGTGAGCGAAAGCCTTGTTTCGCTACTGTGCCTTGGAGGACTGTATGGAGGGGAAGTTCCCCGTTCTACTGTTGCAATGACGAGATACGAAATCTGCGGTCGGCATGCTTTGGGGTGAGAAGAAAGGCCCAGCATACGATAGGAAGACCAACATGGGAAGGGCCATAAAAAGTAGCAAGAAACAATCCTTTCAGGGAGCTAATATCAATCCTTTTGGGACGGCGTACCGAGACGTCTGCAGGAAGATTGGAGCTCGTGAACAGACTAGGCTGTCCGGTTTTTCTACGGGAGAGGTGGTATGCGCTAGAAGAGGAGATAGGAAAATGCCGGAACTAGATGGAATCCCAAACCGGGCGCTTAAGGTGGCTTTCAGGCACAGGCCAGAAATGTTCGCCGAGGTGTTTCACAAGTGGTTGTTGAGAGTATTTTTCCACGTAGATGGAAGAAGCAAAAATTGGTTCTCATTCCAAAACCTGGTAAACCTCCAGGTGAACCATCGTCGTACCGTCCCATCTGCCTACTTGACACGATGGGAAAAATACTGGAGAGGATAGTATACAATCGACTGCTGACACATGTCGAGGCGAGAGGAGCTCTCTCGGACCTGCAATACGGATTTAGAAAGGGACGCTCCACTGTCGACGCGATAAGGAGAGTGGTCGACATCGCTAAGGACGCAATAGAAGGCGAAAGATGGAGATTTGGATCCAAGGAGTACTGCGAGGTTGTCACACCTGACGTTAGGAACGCGTTTAACTCGGCGAATTTGGGGCCGATTATGAGAGCCCTTTTCGACATGGCTACGCCGCCATACTTAATGGAGATTCTGAATGATTACCTTCAGGATAAGGAGGTAATATACCTAACGGATGATAGAGAAAAGGAATACGTAGTGACTACGGGACTACGATTGTAGGCTTTGCAGATGACATTGCCATATTCTCGCTCCCTAAGACGGTAAAGGAAATAGAGGAGCAGACGAACATAGCGATCTAAAAAGTAGGAGCATGGCAGATGTTGAAGAGATGTTGAATTAAGGATTCTATGGAGCCAATACAGCCAGAGAATGGCTGAAGTTATGCTAGTACTCCGAAGGTTGGAGGAACGAAGGCGATATTTGAATTAGTGCGATGAAACTTTAAAGCTAACCAGCCCTCCGCAAAGTAATACCTTACAGCAGTCCCGGGGGGGGAGATTGGTTGAATTATATAGGGGGTGGGTTTAGTACGTAGGCCGTAATGGTGAGTCGTGCACTCTTTTGTTAGAAGAAAAGTGTCTTTCGAAGATTCTCACCTCCGGCCCAAGACAAAAGAAAAAAACAACACACAGAAACAGTTACTAAATTAGTTCATAAGATCAAATAAATTTTTAAACTGATACATTTTTATATCAACTCTTGATATTGACGGTTTAAAATTCCAAAAATCTGGTAACACTGGTATAGCCGCATGCATGCACATGAATGTGTGCATATGTTACCATTACTATTTGATTGTTAATTTTCAACTTTTAGTTAAGGTTTGCAGAACTTTAAATAATGAAATCCTTTTTTCGTTCATGCAAGACGTTTTATTCATATTTCATAGGATAGCCATGTTAATTTCTTTTAAAGTTTTTATTTTTGATTAATTTATTTATTTTTCTTAAATTTAAAATGATGATGAGAATACAACAAAAAGTCAATGATTTTTGTATTCAAACAATTTTCAAATACATTATCCTATTCATTGTATTCAACGTCATTATAAACTTTTAAATAAAGTTCAGAGAATGTTCAGAATTCGAGGCTACCCATTAGCGCGATAGTCTGATTATTGCAAGAGCTTAAGCAGATTGCATATGTCTCTTTTGGTTTATGGCATTATAAGTCAAGAAAAAAATCAAAAATTTCGTTCGCACAACTGGAAGAGGTCCAGGCAAGCGTTGCAACTTAAAGAAAGCTAAGTACCGTAGCATAGCAAAATAGCTTGATAAGTGGTATTTAAAATAAAAAGATAAAAATGTCCCAATGCCAGCACATATTTTACGATCAAAAGCTAATCATTTGCATTCCAAAAATTTATGGAACCAATTCAGGTTTGAATGCTAGTGCTAGGGTGGTTTAACAAATTTACGCATCAACTTGGTATTAGATTTCTGAAAATTAATGGCGAAGAATTATCTTCTAAGTCGCATCTTGTAAATCCATTTATACAATATGAATATGAATATTATTTTATTATGTTTCATAATTTTTTTATTTTTTTTTCTAACTCAGCATTGTAAAAACAGAATAATTTGAACTTAATTTCTGAAAAACCTTTATAAGGTTCGGATAAAATCTTTTATGGATAAAGTCGCCGTAGTTTAGTAAGTAGTATGTAGGCTTATTAGACATGAGGTCTCGGTGCAAACTCCAGGTCAGACATCTCCAACAAAACGAAATATGACAAAATATTTCTTCGGTGACTTTCCCTTAGTAGATGTCTGCGAAAAAATTTGAGGATTTCCGAAAAGTCTTTCGTTCGCCACATTTATGGATAAAATTAACACACGCAACATAAGTAATGTGCAGAAGTTAAATAGTAGTTTTGACTGAATAGTTAAGCAAATAAATTACTTTCTTATTTAATTGGCCATAAGAACCCAATTAACGGATTCCGGAATGCCGCAACACATCTTTCCAGGGGCCTCTGCTTCTTGCGCCTCGACTTGGTCCTTCCAACGGATACAAGGTCGTCCTCTTCGCCGACTTCCGCAGATCCCCGCAAGCAAATAAATACATTGTATGTATACAAACGAACTCACTCCTTTGGACTGCTGGAATGACACATCGATTAATATTAAATGTGCGCTTTAGCCTATGTATATAACACGGATGTTCATAAATGCAGGTACCTACCTGGATTATAAGGTTATGATGTGCACCTGGCATCAATAGTGCTTATTGACTCCGCCCTACAAAACACAGAAAAGAAAAGAAACCCATCTTTAAAATGAAAACAGAAATTCAATAGAAAACCGGAAAAACAAAATGTTCAACTCTAAACGGCCATCGATAATCATTTATCCCCAACTCATATGAAACGCAAATGTTTGAATGCGACGATTGACTACGGAATTTATTTTACCGACACGGGACCAATTGCTTATTTCGCAATTTAAGCTCATAAAGTAGTTTTTGTTTTTTTTAATGATTTTTTCCGCGTTATACCGCATTTTATTTCTTACTGATCATCATACAAACAATAAAAGGGAGAATATCTAGTCCTTATTGTATCCAATAAATTTCCTAAGTAAAACGACATTGAAAAAAAGTTTTTAAAAAAATATTTTTTTACATTTTTTTTAATTGTTGTTCTATTTAAAATCGGCAACTTTTAGGTTTTGTTCTTTTTCCGCATTTTCGTTTTATATTTTTTTATACATTTTAATACTATTGACGACAAAGTTGTTGTCCTTCATGCCTAGGATGATCCATTCACGTTTAAGTTAAGTATACCTAAAGTAAATATGTGTGTACATAGAAATTATTTAAAAATGAACTTTATTCCATTCACTGTTAAAGTACAAAAAAACAAAGCTCTTAAAAGCACTTATTTGGTTTCTATCTGATCTCCTAATAAGACAGAGGGCTGAGTTAATGGTAGTAAGAATAAATGAAATCAAGTCCTTGCCCAATCTGGATTATGGATATGGTGCTATTCTGCTGCATATGAGGGTCGATAATATGATTCCTAATAACTTTCTATATGGAACATCCAATATTTGAATTCCAACTAGAGACTTCTGGTCTGAGGTATATTAGGACCCTTGAAGTTTACACTGATCACTCAAAGATCTGTGGTGCATTTATTAAGAGTTCTGAGAGATCACTGCAGTGTTTCCCAAGATAGGATAAAAAGGCGAACATAGTTTCAACGTCCGTCCTTCTCCATGAATGCCAACGATTTCTCAGAGAAATTTTGGAACTTTCAAAGATAACTCTTATATGGGCTTATAGAGACATCATTGGAAATTGCATTGTCGATGATTGCTGGCGGGGGCTGTACTGAGTTGGTACTATTCACCATATTACGGGGCATAGAAGCTCCGAATTGATTGTGGTTCACAATAGGCCTAAAAGCTGACTTAGCTGAGACCTCTTACTTAATGGGGTTCGCCACCTAACCTAACCTAAACTAAACTATCCGTAGAAGTTGTAAATAAATCATAAACAAAAATGCAATCGTAAAGTTAAAAATCCAGTCTGTGTTGCTATAAAAACTGCTACGAAATGAAAACTTTTTGAAGAGATGCATAATGATTTCTTACTTGATTGCATATTACGATCTAGTATCTTACAATGTACATGTTGTGTGTCTTAACTTTATCCATTTCACGGCAATTGTGTTTACTCCCAGAGTTGTTGCCAGATGAATGCTGAGAGAAAGTCGCCAATCCATATCCATATCTCGTTTCGTACAATAATTTCTGAATTTTGATGACCACTTACTGGCGTTTAATAGGAATCGCCAATATCAAGTTTTAATTATTAAAACTTAATTCTAGTCTTTACGTTGAAGTGTAAATCATAATTCCGCATAACAAATCTCATGTTCAATGCTTAAGAGTCTATAAATTCTGCAATAATCTTGGATAATGGCCGGTAATAACAATTGCAAATTATCTTTCCGAAAGCCAACATAGAATATAATTTATACTTTAAACGAACGTAATATTATTAAAATAACGAAACAATAGAAACCATCACTTACTTATTTACTTACGTGCTAGTAGATGCATCAGAATATGTATTCCGTTTTTTTTTCTTCTTTTTTTCTCTTTTTTTTTTTGAAATTATAAAAAAAAATACACTTTTAAACATAAACAATCGATTGAAACGAGTGTTCGAAGACAACATAAAATACAAATTGTTTACAAGTTGAAAAGTTAAGAAACAGATGATAATGACGATGATGATCATTGTCTTCTTAGGCACTAACTTGTGTAGCCAGCCGCCACAATAAACTTAACTAAACGATAGATGGTCAATCGGTTGGTTTAGCCAACAGAGAGGTTAAATATTGGTTAAGTTATTTTACGTGCTGCTATGTAATCCAACTATTATGATTACACGATTAAAAGTAACGAAAATAAAAACAAAAAACAAAAAATAAAAAAGAAACGGAAAAAGCAGAATAAAATTGAAAGAAAAACAATCCGACCGACCATCTGCCTCTATAAGCAACATTCAAACAACAGCCATTTGATACATCTGTGCATTCAGTCTTACAATCTTGCATCGATCCATCCATCCATCCATCCATCCATACATCCATCCATCCATTCATCTGTTCGTCTGTCTGTGCACATGCCGAACTGCTCAATTTCAAACTTAAAAATTTTATTCAATTTTTTATTTCCCCTTTTTTTGTTTTTGTTTTTTTTGTAAAACAACTCTTCTTAAAGCCGCAATTGCAAAGCATAAATTTATTTTGACTGAAATTTTTATGCTTTCCGCCTGTTTGTCTAAAACACAAACGCCCTCAATGATTTCGCATCGTATCGCATTGACCATTAAATTTTGGAAAAAGAAAATTTAGAAAAAAAATCTCTATTAATTTCGTGCCTTTTCTCGTACGATGATAAGTGGAAATATTTGTTTAGTTTGCAGCAGCAACCACAAACAATTCATAAAAATTCATTAAAAAAAAATTGATTATTTTAAGTCAGAGAACGATAATGCAAAAAAAAATTAAAAATAAAATAAATCAAAAACGATGATAAAGGAGGACAAATAGTAACCGATGTTATAAAGAAAATGTGGCAAATTGTTTGAAAATTAATTCATTCCGTTTTATGTACACTTATTTAGGTTCCTTAATCATATTATGCCGCATATAAATAAAGTCTACAATTTCTTAACACTCGACACATTTTACACAAGGCTTGTATCAACTTATTAATCCACTAATTATCGTATTATTATTATCATCATTGTCTTGCATAAAATCCATTTTACATGCAAATTTTCATGAGCGAATATGTTTGGTTAAATGCATTCGATCATCCTTTATGATCGAAGCCCCACTATGATATACCGTTATAAAACTTCTTCAAAATATAATGTGGATTTAAATCTTGGCTTGTTGGACACGCCACACATTCTTCTTTTAGTTACAGTCAAATCGATTGAAAACATTGTTCCTGATTAATGTTAAACTTATTCATTTAAATTCTAGCGAAAAGGATACGAGGTCTAAGATTGTTGTTTTATACCATAGGAGTGTGCAGTATTACATACTGAATTAGGGTAACATGTATCTGGTAACATATATCTGGATATCTGACGACATGAAGGATTTGAAGGGATTCTTCTTTGCATGAGTAATTATTAGGCGATCTGCAGTATTGGAAGTGTATCTTATATGTGGCTTTCTTCTAATGACCGCATTTGTTTTGTAATACTTTTAGTACGACAGTATTACTGGATAATTTTTAGGTGACTGCCATTAGTAATTGCTACTCCAGATATGTTTTCTGCATCCTTATTATAATTTTGCGAACCTTGGGTATAAAGAATGATTTTTTATCCAGTTTAACATAACGTAGACTGTTTTTCTAAGAACACGGGTAAATATTATGGAATTAATTCGAAACTATGTAATCGAGTTTAATTTATTTCATCTTATTGAGAAAATAATAACAAATTATACGGTGTGCGAATTAGATTTCACGAATTTTTAATAATAATTGTTTATGTTACCACTTATTTACTCGCTTTTATTAATTGCAGTCAATAAACTATTTTACAAAGCATGTGAAATAAAAATGATTCATTTTTGAAGTAAAATATTCAACACAAACTTTTTGGTGGATAGGTGTGCTAATTATGACACACCCACCACTGTATGTTATTTAATTCAGCTTTTGGATTATGATACTGAAATTGCTTTTGTTTCTTCAAGGTATTATAAAAGAAGTTAGAAAAAGTACATAAACTGACATAAAAACAATATTTTAATCCAAAATAATTATTCTTGTTTTCATAGCTTGTACTGTAATCAGGAAAACTTATCGCTTTCAATTATATCGTGTCCTTTCTTCATTCTTCATTCATGTTAAGGTGAAAAAAGAATACGATAAGAACAAAAAAATATTTTTTTCTTTAGCTTTTCGGGAATTTCGTTGGAATTAATTCAAGGTTTTCCAACCTTCTTTTATTTCATTACAAAGTCGACAAAGTGTACAACATGTCAATATGAAATGAACATCATTTTGCCATTTTTGCTGTTGAAGTCTTCACTGACTATCACAATGTAAAGGTAATCGAGTCATTGTGCATTTTCCTAAAGTATTGAAGCCGATAATTGTTATAATTTACCATTTACCATACCTTTTCGACTGGGTATAGAGTACAGTTGAAATTATAATTTCTTTTGTTTTTCTAAAATAAAGAAAAAAACCTCTTGAAAGTTGTTTAAGTAGATTAAATTATAAAAATTTATGTGGTACTTGCCACGTATTACTTTTCACCTTTCAACGTAATGTAAACCCGGTATATAATTGTATGGATTGTACAGGCGAAATAAATATAAATTTTTATGATTTTAATAAGAAACTTAAAGCAAGTTAAACAATTTTATTTTTTTTTGTTGGAAAAAAAGTATTTTTTCTGCCTCTTCCTATCTGCTAGTATTTGCCAAAGTTTGTATAGGTAATTATGGTATAAAGTTTAAACGTTTTAGTACCTGTAATACTATTTTATCTCATATTTTTTTTGTTTTGTTTTTTTTTTGCTTCTCGTTACTACACGTATTCACGTAGACAGGAACGTTTTAACCTTTAAGCGCGATCACATCACACTTTTTGTTTTAGAGAGACCAACAGTGAGTGGGGCAAGGGTATTAAAAAAAATTAAATGCCCCGTTAAAGAACACACAAAAACAAAAAAAGAGAGAAAGAAATGAGGAATAAAATTTATCTGATAATTTCATTTTTAAGCATCATACTTAAAACAGTGGCATCTCAAGACTTCGGTCCTATAAGATCACATTGTTATCCTGATAATTTCTATATTATGTTATGTTATGTTATGTTTATCATTTTCTAAACAAACAGGACTATAAGTATTATCCCATAAATATTATAGCTATCCAAAAGGCCAATTTTGTTCTAGATCACATTCATAATACATTGAAGGTTCCGAAGGACGTAACCTCCTAAATATTTCTGTCTACGTACCTTTCTTACACTCGTCTTATCATATGTGTTTTCCCGGCATGTTTGTAAATATATGTATATATGTATGTGTTTAATCTATAATCTATAATCCTTGAGGATTCTGTTCCCAATCACTCTAAATTTTCATCAGCGGAATACTAAAGTTATGGTGTGTCTCAGTAATATGCAGTGGCTATATACTTCTACAGGCAACTAGGCTGTCAAGTAGTTGACTTCTTATTTCGAAAAACATATAAACGAAGGTTGTTTTTTATTATTCGTTGAAGTAAGGAGGCTTAATGATTTCAGTTTTTTAAATCTCTGTCTCTCTCTCTGTCTCTGCCTCTGTATCTGTGTCTGTTTCTGTTTCTGTGCCTGTGTCTGTCTCCGTCTCTGTTTCTGTCTCTGTCCCTGTTTCTGTTTCTGTCTACTTACATGGATTTCTACAATTCATAACAAGAGTGTGAGAGAAAAAATGAAACAAATCCGATGAATACGAAATGATGATGAAAATTATAAAAAAAAATTTTACCACTCTTCTCAAAATTATTGTTTTATTATTATTGTTTTTTTGTTGTTGTTGTAAATGTAGTTGTAACATTTTGTAATTGTAACCACACAGTTTTTAAATCATATTATTGACGATGAACGATGAACGATGAACGCATGCTGTGGCATGAGGATGAGGCATGAGGCATGCTACAGATGGGTATGATTTTAACTCTAAGCTTTAAAACTTGTTGAGGCGAAATGGTGTTGATGTGCTTGTGGTTGGTTTCGCTTAATAAACGATCAACCAACAACAACAACAACAACAATAATAATAATAATAACGAGAAATAAGAAATCATCTCTGCGCCAGAAATTGGTTTGTTTTGTACGAGGAGTTTAACAAAATTGAAACATAAATCGTGCCCGCCATTATGGCTATTAAAGTGAAACCAACACTTTTAAGGCCTGCGGCAATAAACAAACACTCCATACTCTTTTAAAATCATACATACAGACTGACACCGAGCAACCGACCAACCGACCAACCAACCAACCAAGCCATTCAATCGTTGATGCGTTTTCTCTTCCTTCTTCTTGCTTTTTTTATTCCCTAAGACACACACATGGGCATTGTTGCCTACAATCATGTCCGTTTGCTGCATCATTTTATTCGTTTACATCTTGAGGCGGTGGCGGTGGCGGTTGCGGCAGTGCAGTGCAGTGCATTATTATCCAGCCATAACCATCCTTTTTGAAGTACAAAAGCACTAAGAACTCTTTCTTAGCTCTCTTACCCATCGAAGAGTATATGCATGCAGACACTATTATTTAACACTATCGGCGATTCCATTCTCCTCTCTATTTAACTCTTAACATTTGTCCGTGTGATTACTTTTCAAAATGAAAAGAAATTTTTTTTTCTTGATACGAACCTTACCTTACTTTACCATGAAATAGTCTTTATTACGACCAGAATCTTTTAAGCAATTGCGCCAACCAATTGAGTTGATTGGTTGGATGTACACATTAAATGTTACGTTTGGTAGTAGGCTGACGGGGGGAATGGTTAAAACAACAGATGAATTGATTTTATCGTAAAATTATTTTAATTTGTTTATTACAAACATTCGTTATGAATGGGAAATTTGAGAAGCTTTCCATAAAATAATGGAAAATTATTTCAGATTTTTGAAAATATAAAGGAAAGGGATTGTG
The DNA here is from genome assembly GCA_005959815.1 of Sarcophaga bullata. NCBI lineage: Eukaryota > Metazoa > Arthropoda > Insecta > Diptera > Sarcophagidae > Sarcophaga > Sarcophaga bullata. Next base: position 1,552,823 of record QOCX01000003.1, read on the forward strand.
TTAATAACGAAATTAAATTAAAGATGCGGTATTCTCTATGCTATCGTTTTACATTATATGTACACTGTGTAAACTTCTAATACTACTTCAAAACGAAAAATATATTTCAAGCCTAATCGGCAATAATTACAAATTAAAACGAAATAAACCAGTAGGTTAAAGGTTAAAGGTTAGCTTGCCGTTTACAGGCAAGTTCACTTAGGATAAGGTAAGACTCCAGTCATAATCCATTAGTGATTGACTTGAACCACCCCGAGCTTCGCATGAAATCGTTAAGTCCCCTTACCGATTGTTTGTCAAATAAAAAAGAGAACCACTGTCTGCTTCAGTTGCCACAATAATCTAATCAAAACTAATGTTTAAAACGATTATATTTCAGATAAAATAGAACAATTGTTTGAAATCCTTACTTTTACTTTCAGTACCATGTAGCGTAACATCCAAAAAAAAAATCTTTAAATTTTTACAGGCTTCAACAAGGCATTCATTAAACACATTTGCATATATGTATGGCGCATTATCTAAAGTCTTTGAGCTTAAAAATGGAATTTATTTAATTCCCTCCATGCCAGTACTAATTACAAGCATTTATTTCAAGCGCAGCCGTGGTATGTAATGAATTGAATTAGAAAAACACCTTTTTTTTACAATGATTAGAGTTTAATCGGAATATTTTTGGATGCAATAGTGAAATTTGGCAGTCGGATGGATTTGGCAGTGGCTGAATCGCGGGTTGACTGTTTAAAAATGTCTTGATGCCTATTGACAAAACCAAACAAATTCTCTTACTCACGATTCGTTGAAATGTTTGGATTTGGCATACAGAAAACTATACTCACACACATATCCCATGCTTCAAAAGAAGAAACAAAAAAAAAAGAAAAAAGGAGGTGATCCAAATCGTTATTTAATGCCAATATTGGTTGTTTACCCATTTCATCTCTTTCCATTTTTTTTTTCTATTTGAGATTGGCTTGCTCTGTGCCCAAATTTAAATGCATTCGTTCTGTATCGTTTTGTATCTTTCACTTCAATTTCTTTCATTTCATTTTCTATTTTTTTTTTCTTTTCCTAAAATATTTTGGCATCTTTAAGCCAATTAGTTTCTTGTTTCTTACTTTGCTTCGTATTTTTTTTTTATTTTTTTTTTTTGTTTTTTTGTTTCGTTTTAAGAGTCTGAATGTGTTCAGACAATATTAATTAAATGCATCGTTAAAGCATTTTGCTAATTAGTTGACAACCTTATATGGGGATTTGACTGTTTGATAATCGCTTTAATGCCAATGGAAACTGTCAAATGATTTTTAGTAAATCGATAAAATGAACTTTTTCAAAGGACATCCAACACTCAGTTGACGGCCGACATCTTTTTTAACACACTTACATATATCCTGATAACTGAGGCCTATTTGTGATTATCTGGATATATTATATCCCTAATGCCTAGTAGAGAAAATAAAATCAAAACAACAAAAGCAGTAATAATTATCGCATACGGATCGCGCAATAAAAGGCTTTTGTGGAAATTCAAAGGAGTGAAGTTATAGTTGATAGACACGTTCAAGTCATACTTTTATAGGAGGAGAAGCGAACCACTTCTTGAAAAAACTAAAAATCGGGGGCAGTTAGGTTAACTTCTGCAATGATATTTCTTTTCACTCGTAAGTCAAATCGCTATTGCATTAATGACAAAGAGAGCCACACGAAATACATTTATATGCTCTGTAATGAGAATTACTGAGGCCACAGTTCGCAACCCAGGTCAAAAATCTCCAACAAAACGAATTCATCATCTCAGTAGATTTTTGGAAAAAGAAAACTTTGAGAGTAAATAAAAATTGTCATGAAAAGTTTCTCAAAAGAAAATCTGTCTTTCAAAGACGGTCTTAAATTACAGGTGCCACCGCAACTTATGGATAAAATGAACACACTGAACCACACTGAACATAGGTTGTCTGAGAAGCTAAGTTGTAATCCTGCTTAAAGGGTTGTAAAGACAAATTATCTGTTATTCATAGTGCTCTAATCTGTTTATGTTTTTTTAACCGAGTTTATTATCTATGAAAGCCTTGGGGGCTGTAATATCATCTATATCGTCATATCGTCTAGCAAAACGAGCTACAAGATTGACAATTTTAGAAATTGGCCATATAACTGACTAGTTAATAGTATGGACATGGCAATTTAGGCCGCATTATGATTATAAAAGATCGTTTTTATCGAGTAGAATTAGATGAAGCCAGCATGATAATAGCATGATAATTCAAATGTCAGTCGTAGCTTTATTACAAAATAAAGTATTTTATTTGTTTAAAATCCTAATTATACCTTTGACAAATAGGGCTCTTAGCGAAAAATATTAAATTTTTTATTATTTTAAGAAACAAAACAAACATTACAGTTTCAAAATCTCCATTGACAACACCTACACTGGCCAAAGCAGCTATGCTGACATATGAGCAAAGTAAATATGAATAGGAGTCTTATTTTGGATGACAGACGCATTAGTTTAATGTTAGTCCGTGGGACCAAAAGTATTTCATTCCTAACACTTACACTAGGGAGACATTTGAAGACGCATATTTTGGTGGTTACAAGTTCTCTCAAGAATATGCATAGAATCGTATTATTTTTGCACACACCATTTGAATCGCTTTATTCATTACGTTAGATTACGTTTGTTACGCAAAAAAATATCCTTTCGTTATTGTGCACTTGATGCTACAGTAATTTACTGCGTTACCTTCATAAAAGAAATATTGAATACGTATTGTTGCCGTCAATATGGCTACAGATGTTGGTAAAACTCTTTTTTCTGTTTTTTTTAAAGTGCTTAAAAACTTTTTTTTCAAACGGAACCTATTTTAAGAGAATTTCACAAACAATTTGTTAATTTGTAACCTCTGATTATGTGGCTCAAATGCATTACTACAATAGCAGCAACAGCAACAACAACAATGAAACTATAAGAAAAAAAAAATAATAATCAAATCTCCCAGAAAAAAATTAAATCTTTAACCTTTTCAAGAGTTTTGTTAATTTAAATTGCTTGGGAACGACCCGAAAATAAAATTTTTTTTGTGAGTGTAACAGTATTAAAGAAGAAGCAACTTTTATGCAGGCCATCTAATTAAAATATTAAATAATAATAATTATGTTAAAATGAAATTGTTTTATTTTTTCATTGTACATTTATTTTGAAGGGTAGCAAAAAAAAAAAAACAACAAGAGCGAATACTGTGCTGTTCAACTACCAGTTAAGTTTTGGCTGTTGTGTGATTAATGGCAGAATTATGCGAGACCAAAGACAAAAACATGGAAATTATGGCTCACAACAGCTCCACCCATTTCTTTTTTTTAAGGAGCACCCGACTAACACAAGCCATAACATTAGGCTGGACACACACACACGCACATAAAAATGTAATTTTTGTTTTTGTTAATGAAATAAAATATAAAACTTTATGAGTTAAATTCTGTATTCATTAGCTTTGGGTTGCACTAAAATGTATTCGAATTTTATACATATATATATATATATTGCTTTATTATGTATGTATATATGTGTATGATATTATATAGGCCATTTAATATTGAAATTTTATGCGTAAATTGCTTCAACACAATACACACCACTAGCAACAACTACGCAAAGTGCCACAAAACAAAGCAAATTATTTTAATTTGTTTATTACAATAATGACTTGAAATTAACTTTTCTTTTATGATTTAATATTACTTCCTTTAAATTTCCCTCGCCCTTTGCCCTTCGCCATTCGCCCATCGCTTCAACTTCTCTACTTGCAGCAGAAAGATGAATGATTAAATGCCAACCCAACGAACCATTTTGGTTAAGTTTACAAACGGTTAAAGCTATTAAGGTGTTGTTTTAAGTACATTTTCATTAATTTAAATGATTTCGTACTTAAATAAATTATTTAATAAGCACATGATTTCTTGCCTTGCCCCATGATATTAAGGCACTTTCATATAATTTTCTTTCTTTTTTTTTTTTGATTTTGTTTCTTATACAACAACGTCATCGTAATATTCTGGGTGTTTCGCTCAGTAGAAAACATGAAAAGTCATTTTGTCATAAACGATACTTTTATGCTAAAATTCTCAGGGATAATCACAGATTTTATGGTTTGCAATGCTATAAACAAATACTAAAAAAAATACTTTCTGAAGGCGAAAGAGAAGTACAAATTCTTAGATGATAAGTCAATGTGGTGTAAATTTGAATTATTTTGCGATTAGAACCTGCACATTCTCCTCTGTATCGGCGCATTATCTAACCTCATATTCGTGTTATTACATCATATGGCTAACGTCCGAAACGGACATTCCGGTACTTACTGTAATTGACTACTAGGTAATCGGGTAGAAAAATCCTTCTACGTACGACATAAGTATAGTTTATCGAATTGCGATATGTTATATAGAGTTATAGAGAAGCCAGGGTTCAAATCTCCAGTAAAACTTCAAAAACGAAATATGAAAAAATATTTCTTCGGCGACTTCCTCTCAGCATATTTCTGGCAAAAACTCTGAAAATAAATAAAATTGCTATGAAAAACTTTCTCAAAAATCTATCGTTCCGAGTCGACTTTAAACTGTAGGTCCCGCCACTCATGTATAAAATTAACACACACAATATAAGTGATGTGAGAAACTAGGCCGTAATCCTGACTGAAGGATTGTAATGGTCAATTATGTTATGTTATATATGTATATAGAGTTATGATAGATATGATATGAAACATTAGAATAACAACGTGAAGATGTACAGATCCATGTGAAGTTCCAGGCAAGAGTTACTCAACTTATTTTCCTTTTATGGCTATCTTACAGCCCTATCGTATATAGCCTGTATTAGAATAAATGCCAAATTCCTCGATCGCACGCATTCTCCCTCCAAGTTTTTCACATCAAGTTTGTGGGATCCTTTTCCACTTGATCTTTCCGTCTACTTTTGCGCTTTCCTTAGCGTATGTATCCAAAAGATCTTTTCGCCGAAGCATCTTCACTAAACACACGACATGTTCAAGCCAACGTAAACATTGATGTCAGCATATAGCACATACAGCTCATGCTTTTTACGATGTCTACGCAAACGGGACAATATACATATTTTGCGAAGAGTTTTCTTCTCAAAGACTCTAAGCACAGTTTCATCCACGTACGCAAGTATCCATACTTCTGAGCCATTTAGCAATACTGGTAGTATCAGAGCACTTTGTTCTTGAAGTGCTCACTAAGATCGAAGTATGATCTTTTTAGAAGGATTATTCTCCGTTTTTTCTCTAAACTAATGACGGTCGGTTTCTAATTGTGACTGTACTAAGATAGTTGAAAGCGTCTACTTTTTTAAAACTGTAGTGGTAAAGGTTCACATGATGTTCCAATCTTATGGATTCCATGTTCGTTGAAACTAATAATTTGGTTTTGTTTTCATTTACTTACTGAACTTCCGCATAGCGTAAAATATTGTGGAGACCACACGACGACCGATCAACTTGTTTGGTATTAAAAGATTCGAAAAGGCTTTTACCCTATTTTAATAGACGATCTTGTTTCAGTTAATGTCATCCCACAAAGTCTTATCAGCTTTGCATGGCACTAAACACCTTTGTTCAAATTGGACTATCGCAAGCGGTCTTGTAATCGACTAATACACTGATTCGAATCAATTATTTCATTAATTTTAGGATACAACCTTTCACACCGAACGCTTGACAAAATGTTGTACGCGATGGGGAGTAGACTTAAAACTGGCACATACGGTTTTGTCTCCTTTTTATGTATTATTTGGCTTGTGTTCCTGTGAATGGTTTCGAAAACCCAAGTATGGTTGTAGCTGTATTTTCCACGAAGTTGGCAATAATTTCTCACTGGATGTCAATATATTGGAGACAAGGAGTGTTCGTCAATAATTGGTTAAATTGGTTTGTGTAAACAGCAATCGTCTTTACTAGATGCAGTTTCCTTTGCGCGAGAGTCTTTGCATTTGTCGCTAAACTTGACTGCAACTAAATAGCCTCTGATCTATTTGGTTTCTCGTGTTTTTCTCTAGTCTTAAATATCTTAAATTATGAAAACATATTTTATTGAACTGTGATTATCCCTAATAATATACGTTGCATGAAAAAGTCACGGAAATTCTAGTCATTCACTTAAAGTGTATGATTAAGCTTTTTTAATATTCAATATTATTTATGATCTTGTTTTAGGTTCTCTCCACTTATTAATGCTTATTTTCATTTCATTATAATAAAAATAAAAACTAAAAAATAAAAAAAAATAAAAAATTATTCTAAAGCTATTCATTCGGTGGCCATTACGGCATGCCATAATTTCCTTTTGCCATTACAACGTAACGCAGGTAACGAAGAATACGACGATAAAAGAAGTTATAAAAACATTGTAAATGAAAGCAGAAAATGATTTAGTTTCTCCATCAAAGATTTTATCACAATCAGATTAGGGGGCTAATCATTCTAAATAGAAGAGTTTTATTACACTTCAAAGTATAATTAAAGTTAATAAGAGTTTGGCCACGCTTATGCCAGTTGAATTGTCTTGTGGAATAACACCCAAGAAAATTAGGCTAAATTTCAAAAATTGAAACACGGTGAATTTTAATGAAATTATTTTAAGAGAATTCCATTTATGAAGAGAATCGACCCAAAAAGAGTTCATAAGAAAAATTATTTGATAAAAGTTTCACAAAAACTATAATAACCGCCGTTTAAACCATTTTTGAAGATCTCATTTCAAAGAAAGATTAAATATGTGATGAACGTATACTCCATACTTTTGATCTGAGTTTTTCTGAGATGTTTCCAAATTTTTATTGGGAACTGCTTTTGATTGCTTCTTCCTATTTATCGAATTTAAAAATGATTTTGATCTCAACCTTTTGCCACTGATACGTGACATTAATACGATCATAAAGATCGACTTTAATCGGCTTTTATCGGCCATCATTCGGCTGAGTTACGATTCAAGCGTTATAATTTTTGGAACCACAATTCAAGTCTCTAAATTCTCTCAGCTGTTATTAAAATAAAAATTATTACAAAATATCTTGACAATTTTGTTTTCTCTTCCTTCTACCACATGCAAAAAAATAATGAATATTTTTTAAAATTCATTTGTGTTGCCCTTTTTAAATTGAAAACGTTTATTTCTATTGCTCAATTGGCTTTTGCCTTTTGCCTTCATGTAAAGTTTTAGCAATTAAAACAACTGCTCTTGCATACCATATTAGATTGGCTCAAAAACAACTGCTACCTTCGATTGTCTGGTCCGGTCTGGTCTAGTCTGGTTTGGAACCATGAAGTATGAAAACATGTTCATTATTTGCACAATTTTCTATTGAAGAAAAATGTAAAAATGAAAAGCAAAAAAATAAAATCAATAGAAATAAGAAATAAGAAATAAGAAATAAAAAATAAAAATAAAATGATTTGGAATATAAGTTTACTTGTGGATTGGGACTTATGCATATGGAAAGTTCCATGTATGATAGTGTATTTAACGATAGCCCTTTGGCCACAGTTATGGACATTACAGAACAAATGAGAAAAAACAAAAGAAAAATGAAAAAATATTTTAGAAAATGAGAAATTCGTCATAAATGTTTTAGAGAGTCTAGAGAGTCTAGAGAGTAAATTATGAAAATAAGGTGGAAAATTTTAAGTTTTAAAAAATTCCCATTAAGGTAATAAAAAAAAAGTTCATTCTTCTTTAAATGAAAATAAAAAGAAAAATTTTAGAAACAAATAAACAGACAAGTGCTTAAAGCATCCATCCTTACATCTTTCGTAAAATAATTTTCAAATACTGATAGTTTACTGACTGTAGGTAATTGACTTTTAAAAATTCAGTAAATTTTTGGCTAAGCAACCACGTAAAATCGATTTAAAACAACATTTAGCCCAGACAAATTTGTCCATAAAAATTTTTATTTAAAAAAAAGGTGCTAAAAGTTCATAAATCTTTAGGTAGACAAAGCTAATGAAACCGAAACACAATTTAATTTGGTTCAGATACACTATAAATAATCATGCATCACTCGTTGACTTGGTATAGCACATCATAGAGGCCAGAATACAGTTAGGGAGGTGGAATATTGTGTTCGTATATCTTAGTCCAATGCTGGCTAAGTCATTTACACTTACATTTTGTTTTTATTTTTACTATGTGAAGCTTTTAGACACAAAAAAATTCTCCAGTTTATCGATACAAATACATGCAAGTATGTACATATGTTGACAAATGGAAAACCAATAAAGTTTTCATTTAATCTTTAAAGACCATGAAGATTTTCTTAATTTTGCAATTAAAAGTCTGTTTATCGAATTATAAGCATATTAAAAATACAAATTGACAATCAACGAAACCCAAGGGTGCTTGTATGTATATGCATAGGTACTCTTAATTTAAAATTTAATTCAAAAATTCAATTGCTTGAGAAAAATAGGGTACCATCGACATGTTGAAGGCATTGAAAACTTTTAGGATTGGGGGCCTATTATTAATAAAGTTAAAAATATGAATTTAGGAAATGTTTAAATGGCTTCTCACACTACTTATGTCGTGTGTGTGTGTTAATTTTATTCATGTGTGACGCGATTAAAGTTAACAATCGAATCTGAACGACAGATTTTAGAGAAATTTTTCATGGCAATTTTAAAATACTGCTGATCATGGGAGTCGCCGAAGATATATTTTTTCATATTTAGTTTTGTTGTTGTTGTTTTTGATATCTGACCACGTCTAATAAGCCAACACACTATCTAAGAGGCTACGCCAACGAAAATGATAATATTTTTTTATAAATTACCATGAGTCAAATGAAGCGATCACTATGTATTGCATTTAGTAAGAGCACTTTGTGCCTTTTACTCATATAAAATCATTTTTGGCTGTAATTGGACTCTAAATCTATCTTTATACGATTTGTATTGCGATTTTAATTTTGTTGCATTAGCTAGTTGGTTGCATTGGCTTGGTGGAAGGCGTTAGATCAGAAGTTTCATTCATCTACCCTCATATCTATCTCAGTAATTCAGTAATTCTGTTTATTAGTATGAAGAATGCCTTAAACCAAACAATGGATTTAAAAGTAATGTTCTTTCGGAAAATGCCTCTTAGCCCTTGATATAGCCAATGTTCATAATGGCCAAAGTGATAATATCAGTTATCCCCCTCTCCATTTCCTTTTTACTCGATTATGAGAAAAAAAAACATGAAAGAATATTTAGAAATTTAACAATTCCGTTTAGAAACGTCTCTACTGCATTGACTGAATTGTAATGTAGTGTCCCTGATGTAAGTAACAAAATTATCTTTCGCTACCACATGAACTTATATAATATCAATATAACAGGATACATACATATGTATATGCAAACATATTCTAACGAATCCTTGTTCTAGTGACCAATAGAATAGCAAATACTATGGAACAGAAACAGAAACAGGAACAGAAGACTCCAGAAACATAAGAAAAACATGTGCAATCGTATCATAATAATGAGATAAGAACTACTAACTCTTGACATTAAATATTTGTCCCACTGAGTACAAAATGTGTGTTATTGTCTAGGATATGTCTAGGTAAACTATTTATCTTATTTTCTCCCTCATTCTCTCCCTCTCTCTCATTCTCATGCTCGCTCTTTCTGATCAGTAGATCGCCTTTGTTTTAATAACTATTCTTACATACATACACATACATATGTATGTATATATTTGGTATAAAAGCAGAGCAACTTAACAACCTTTTATAGAAAAGAAACCTTTTTCTTGTCTTATT
>QOCX01000003.1:1562671-1644721 GCA_005959815.1 Sarcophaga bullata
TTTTTTTTTTTGTTGCTGTTGTTATAATTTATTGTAAGAGAATGATGTATTGGTTTATGTTCTGTAATGTTGCTGTTTTGGTCGTTTGTTATTGTCAAAACAATTATGTCGGCTGTGATCAAAACATTACACAATGAAATAAAACAACAACTCATACAAGAAACTGTAGGCTCAACTGGTCGGAACGATTCGGGGGTGCAAGAGTCAAAACAAAGTAAAATAAAAAACAACACCGACATCTCTTTTGTTTCGAAGTCTCAAAAAAAAAAAAGAAAAAAAACGCAAGGAATCATATGGAGTTTAAATTGTAAGGAGATAATGTTTTTTGATGTTGTTTTTGTTGTTGTTTTTGTTGTCGTTGTAGCATTAATAATAGATATAAAAGACGAAAGGATCAAAAGACGAACAGTTCACTAACTGACCAGCAGTATATTACGATTGTGGGTGATTAAACCACATGATCTTTAACAAATTACAGCTGGGTGGTCTCTGATACTCTCCGCTCTCTTTTTCCATTGTACTCTGACAACATTTGCTGAGTTGGTTGTGACAAGTGCCTGATGTTTTTGCATAAATCAGGATGTTTTATAAGTGTCGAGGCACATTTAAAATTATTGTTCGGTTCGTTTTTAAGAGCACAATTGTGTTATGGCTGTCCCTTAATAATTTCCAGGAACTAGTATCGGCAAATCTATTTGAAGTTAACTAAGGAGATATGTAGATATGACCTGTAAATACATTTTCCTTCTACTAAAGGCTTCTCTCTAAGGCTATTAGCAAAATAAAAAATTGAAATTATCTTTGAATTAACAAAGTGTAGTACATTTAAAAGGATATATATGAAAATATATGTATATTGTAAGTATATATCTAAATGTGTTTGCCGTAAAGTGAGAGCTCTTAATTTCTATGAATTGTTAAATTTCTAAATGTTCTTCAAAAAGCTCGAAAGACTATCAAAAAATTATTTGTGAATAAAAATGAATTTTCTTTTTATCTTAAATTCTAAACTATACATATAATACATATGTAATTTAGATACATACATTCATATACATATACAAATATGTATAGATATAGACATATACAATAGAAAATTCAATGGAAGAAGTCAACGAACTTTAATACAAAATATTGGATAATGGGCCAACAGACATAATAGTTGATAAAATCGGAAATTTAAATGTCTTTTTTGTTTATTAGGTGCGTAGAATTCATGAGTCCATAGCAAGTCGTTGACTTCACTACAGATGTCCATATTTGTTTTGATAAAATTATCTCAGTAAGATGAAAACATACATTACATCTATGTATGTGCGTGTTGTCTTAGAAATAATTTTCTTATTTTATGTTTAACTGATTAAAAAGTCTTCAATTACACCTAAGTTTCGCAAAATTGTATTCAATATGTAGAAAAATTAAAAGGAAAAAACAATAAAATCTAAAATCAATAAATTTGACTTTCAAAAAATATTTCATCTAAGTGCGTTACTGGGAAAAAAGGTCGTATAGATAGGTGTGCTAATTATATGACCATTACTGTAATTATTGGAAATAATTTCTTATTTACAGCGTATAGTTTAAAAGAAAAAAAAACATATTTTTCTCCTCCATCAAATGAAAATGTGATTTTTTTTTATTAAAACAGAATTAAAGATTTTCAAGCCACAAAAAAGAAATCGATAAATTGAAGCAGTTCATTAATGGTTGAAAAAACGCAGCTGCCATTGTTTTTGTGTTGAAAATTTATGATCAAATGCGTAATAAAAAAAGAAAACGAAAATTAAAACACAGTGGCTGAAACGAATTGAGTTGAAATAAACACCGCAACCAAAGAAAATAAAAACTCAAAAATCGAAAACCTTAAGAGACAAACAAAAAAAAAATATGAAAAAGGAAATACTTAAAGTTTTAAAGAGATGACTTTGTAGTTCTTCTTCATATGATGCTGTATAGCATATAAAAGGTTATAAAAAAAAACCACAAATAAATGGAGAATCACAACAACAACAACAATAACAACCACAAAGAAGTGATTCATTAAATAATTAAAGTTTGATCATTTCATCCCGGGGCTGTTGACAGGCTACATGAACGCATGCACAATAAGCCAACACCACCACAACCACCATGTTGTGATGATGCTTGTCTCTGTGACGCACCATGCAATATTGAAACCTTTTTTAAAGGTTCTCCATCTTATTTGATCGTCATCGTCATCATTATAGTACAACATTTCAAATGGTTAGACATACCCGACAGACAGATAAAGGGATGGACGATTCGAAAGATCGCAAATTTTAATCCCAAATCCATAATTAACCTTCATAATGTTGTTGTTTATTACTGATAAACTTACAGAATGATCAGTGACTCCGACAGTAAGCATAGTGCGATCATTTTTAGAGATGTTACATCACATCATGTTTTATATCCCTATCTTTAACAAACTTTGATCGATGATAGATTCAAAGTATTCCCATTATGAACCACACAAATTCTAATTTCAGCTTATGGGTTTGATTAAAAGGAATTTTCGATTTTGCAATATTCTTTAAAATGGCTTTAATAAATAAAAATCACCAACAATTGTAATAATTTCATTAGAAACTGAATGTTTTTAATCATTTTCTTCACTCCTTTTGCTTTGGAGATCAACAAATGGACGGTTAACGACTAAATGTTTACTCATCATATCCGTGGAAGAAAGAGGAAATTAGAAAAAAAGAAATTAGAAAGAAAAACAGACAGAAAACAGACAACGTTCTCGTTGTTGTAGTTCTTATTGGTCAGAAACAAAATATTAATTACGGCTTTAGACATAAAAAGTAATTTTTTTTTTGTTGTTTCGTCGACCAACTCTAAATAATGGTAATAACATGGAATATACCGTCAAAGAAATCAAAATAAAAATTCAACTGACCAAACCAACCCACACGGATTGTCAGAAACAATATTTTTTCTTTTTTTTTTTTATTTCGTGAAGGGAAGAGAAACGCACCTTGGCACCTTGATAGAGGAATAGAAAGAGAGGGAGAGAGAGAGAGAGAGAGAGAGAGAGCGTGAGATCATAAAAAATCATCATCAAAAATTCCATTATCAAAATCGAACAACAACTACAAAAGATGAAATGAAACAAAATAACCCCAGCAAACCACCACCATCACCACCGCAACCACAACCACCAACATTATCTTGAACATGAAAATCATAATGGGCAACAACCGGACCAACAAATTGTATTCAATTGACACATTCGAACACATCCAAAGAAATAGAAGAATCCTTAACTTCCGGTAAACATATATGTACAGATATACATACGTAGTTTAAGCTTATGTTTTCAATAAATAAATTGAAACTAAAACTATTTCAGCGATTTAAATTATCAATATGGACTATTCCCTGCATTCATACTAACAGGAATCCCTTCATAACGTCATCAGTTATGCGGAAATATGTTATGGAGTAACACAAAATATTAATTTTAACGACTAACTAACTTGAAATACAACATACAACATACAACATACAAAATGAAAGCCTTTCTGAAAATTATAATTTGTTATTAAAGAGAAGGAGTACCTTCACAAGATATTATAAAAGATATTTAATTGCCTTGAAATAAATCTTGAAAAAGTATTTCATTTAGCTTATGCTAATTATAAGACCACCACTGCATATACTGCATTTACTGAAGTGAAACAAACTTTTAATAAATAATGAATATTTTGTGTAAATATGTACGTACATGTTTCTATACTATTCTGTATTCAATTACATACAGTTAAAAAAAAAGCAACAACAAAAAAGTGTTTGAAAAAAAAAAACTTTCAACAGTGACAATACGAATACGTACGTGCAAAACTCAATAATTAAAGTCTCTTTTTAATTTAAATGTTTCACTTAATCGCTACTATTTGTGGCATAAGCTACAACGAGTAGAGTAAATATTTTAACAATTCAATTTATCAATTTGGCAATTTGTCGAATCGTTTCGATTTCGTCTCGTAACAACTAATTATTATACGGCTTTTGCCGTCCACGGGAGAGTAGCCATTTTGGTTAAATTTTTCAAATATTTAGAATGTGCTAAATTACCTTAAAAAACAACACTATTAGAAATAATAACAACAAAAACACAAATAACAACAATAACAACAACAATTTAATCAAACAATAATAGATTTAAGAATGTATTTTTATAATCAATTGCGAGACTATGTGTTTGGTGTTTGGTAAATTGTTAATGTTTGCTTGTTAGTTTGATTTTTTTTTTTTTACTTTAATTTTTGCTTTAATTTTCTTTCTTATCATTTGTTTTTTTTTTCTTTTTTTTTTTTTTATCTTGACTAAGAGTATTATTTTCTATTTGATGCCACTCTTTTGGTTTATTGGCTGTTTTAGATGTCCATGTTTTCAACATGCCGCTTTGATATTATTGTCTAATTGTAAACGTGTATCTGTATCTGTATCTGTTTGATATCTTTTCTTATTTTACCATTGTTGTAGTTGTTTTGTGGTCTATAAATATTGTTAAATGACTGTTAAGCGTTTAATTGTTTACCCCCCATTGACTTTGAGAGCCATAAATATGTACTACACTGGCTGGGTGACTAGCTGACTGGCTGACTGGCTGTTACCTATAGTTGTGTTATTCTTTTAAAAAGGTTCTGTTAACTGATGACTGGCTAGCTGGCTAGCTGGCTAGATAGCTGACTTGTTGGCCAACAAAACGGCTTTATATTGACAATAACAAATATCACCATATTTCCACACGATTAAGAAAAATAAATAACAAACTCGACTTAGTCTGGAAAACAATANNNAATGGTAAAAGAAAAATACAACAAAAAAAAATGAACAGAAATTCAAAAAAAAAAAAAAATAAAATGTATTGTTATGTAAAGGAATAGAAAGAAACATAAAGAAAATATCATGTCAATGCATTACAATCGATAAATAGATAGTTAGATCAATTGTTCCATTGGTTGGTTAGATCCATCCAACATACTCTATGTATTTATCGTTTTTATGCTTATAGCAGTAACACAACTAATAAATGTTGTCTGTGACAGTATCTATCCATTTTAACATGCAACCATGTGTCACATATACATATGTATGTATGTACATATGTATGTATGTACATATGTATGTATATAGAAACATACATATTTCAATGCCGTATATCGACTATTTAAGTATGACAGCGTCACAACAACAGTTGGTTGCCCATGATGTGATAAAATGATTCCATATTTAGAGTTACAGTTCAGTCAAGTCAGCCAAGTTAGTCAAGCAAGCATTCAGCCATTGCTTGCATTAATAATGCATTTTATTGATTGGCTCTTATTTTCTTCTTTTGTCCTTTCTTTTAAATATTAAAGCCATTTAAGCCCTTCATAAAAGAATTACCTTTAAAGAATATAAAAACTGCTCAAGTGAAATGAGTAACAGGTGTTATGGATTTTATGTAAATGTGAATGTTAATTTTATTTGTATTTTAAAAGTACATACATACATACATACAAAAGTATATACATACATACATACATACATACATACATACATATGCACATAAGAGCACATATATAAATATGTATACAATAATATATAGATACAGATGTTAGCATGAATGTACATATGTATGCATTGATGTTATATTTTTTAATAAATATATGCGTGTAAACCCAATAGCATGAAAATTTGAATCTTAATTTCATGTCGTTCAAATCCATGATCTTTATCATTTAAATTTTTTTTACTAAAAGTCAATAAGAAAATAAAAAGCCAAAATTTCTTTTCGGCCGTTGGCCATATGAATAAAATTTAGGGATATTGACTTGAGAAAGTTGTATGCGTAGAAAGAAAACTGATCGATATTAAATCCATAACAATCGTAATGAATTTTAATAAAAACAACCTTTTTCTTTTAAGGAAGGATGAGAAAGAAAATTTTACAGATTGCTTACAATCAGGAAGATCTACAGTGGTGGTATTTTTATTAGCATACCCGTGTATACAACCATTTTCCAGTAGCACACAAAAAAATGAAATATGTTTTCAATACTCGGATATATAAAGAAGAGTAAATGTAACTTTAATAGAAGAATTTAACAATAAATTACACTTTAAATCATAAAAGCAAAAAATTATTTAGCCACGTAACTAGCACACCCTCAACGAAGGTGGACAGAATCATCATTTGCATTTGCGTCGTAGAGTAGTAAATAGTGTGTTAGCTTATCAACTAAAATGACTTATAGAAGCGAATGTCCCTATTGTTATCACATGGCTTCATATTTAAAATCACAATAGTTTTTGTTTTTGGGACCGCATTAAACAATAAAATCATAAATAATTTTTGGCTTTAAAAAACATTTTTGATTCCTTTCAAAAAAAAAAAAAAAGAAAAAACACCAAAACGATAACTTTTTTTCATTTGAAATACGAAAACAGTTTGAAACAATTTTATAAATTCGTTTTTGTTTTCTTCTTTATAATGCAATAAATTAATAAAAAAAAAACAAAAACAAAAAATAAATAAATAACAAAATAAAAAAGAAGACGCGAGAATCTCAAACTGACATAATATTTTGACATTTAATTCATTTATTCGTAGAGGTTCCGTCATAAACACCCAGACAACATTGTCGAATTGAATACCAAATTGAAATTAACACTGTAACACCTTTTTATGAGATCTTGTGGTGGGGATGGATGGTGAGGGTGATGATGATGATGATGATTAATTTGAAGAAATCCATTAAGACAGAGACCACACAATTAGTTTGCCGTTGAAATTTATTCACAGATATTTTTACAGCTCCAACGTATTATATAGTCAGTCTCTAATGCGATGATAAAATGAAATCACATGCCAAAAGCCCTACAAAACATGAAAAACAGAAATTGAACTCCTGCTGTTTGAAAATTAGAATTGCTAAAGAGCTGGAGAGCTGGAGAGATGGATTTCTTTTGTAGAAACTTTAACATCCATGACTCGCCTAATAAGTGCCTGAAAAAGGCATGAGTTGTGCTACAACTCTCATGTCCACATGTCAATCAAAATTAAGAAAAACGATTACAAGCAGATTAAATAAATCCCTCCGTCTATCTCTAGCTCTCTCTCTTTATCTCTCTCTCTCACTCTCTCTCTCTAACTGAACAAAAATACGATTTTTGAAAAAAAAAAATTCTTTTCAAATCTTAAGAAATTATTTTTTGTCATCGTTTTTATTTAAGTCTGATTTAAAATATTAGAATTCTTTATGTCCTTCCTTTTATTACAGTTTTCTAATCGGCTTTTTCCCCTTATTTGGTTTCAAATATATTTGAAATGAATAATGTCATTTGAATTATGTTTGTTTGTGTATGTGTTTTGAAAAAAAGAAAACAAGGCCATTTCAGTTTTTCTTCTTTTAATTGCTTTGATATGTTCTTCTTTCTCTCATTCTCTTCAGTTGTAATTGCAAACATTGTTTTGTAAACAAAGGCAATATGACTTCCTGAGTCTGGATATGTACTTCAAAAAGGCCGAAATACCTCACTGGACCACCAAGACTGTTTCAATGGCATTATTGAATAATAAAAATTCAAATGATTTACAACATGGCAATTGCAAAGATTAACTTTAACTTTAACTTTATAAGGGACTTCAAGACTTTGTAAATGGAGAAAAAGAAAATTAAAATCGATAATAATACAATCGAATCTGTTAGATTTTGTTGATTCTACAATTTATCGAATAACTAAATACAGCGGCTCAATCCTGGATTCGATTAAACCATTTTTGGAACCATCAAGTTTAAAATTAAATAATTTCAGAATTTTATTGCCTCTTCTATTTCAGGATAATTAAGTGTGAACTTTATTCCTGATGCTTATTTCTAGTCTTTAAAGAAATCAAAATTTATATTTACGAGATCAAAAGAAAAATTAGATATTTTCAGAACCAAGTTAAGTATAAATATTCGTCAAAGAGGAATTTGTCAACTCTTTATTGCAATTTGAAGAAAATATTTAATGGCACAATCCAAATGAGATACCGATTTGAATAGTAGTTCCTTTAATGTTGATTAGGCTTACAATTTTCTTTACATTTTCTACGATTATTCATTGGCAATTTTCTCGGATTATTCGATTAACCCTTCTTCTGCAATCCTTCTTTCAAGCAATTTAATTTGAGTTGGTTGGTTTAAGGTTGAAGGTGACTAACCAATCGTCTCATGCCAATTAACATACGCCTAAGCCATTATGTAGGCTTGTTGTGAGCGCGCTTAACATTTGGAATACTAACAATACTTTCTAGAGGAAGACTGTATCTCACAGAAACTACAAACAATCTCCTTTCAGTCCATTCTACTGACATGTGTTGGTATGGTGTGTATGGTATGGTGCCGTCCCCAAAATAGTGGGATCTCGATCTTACGAAAGATGGTGTACATGTAAGTCAGAGTGTCCAGTAAAAGTACTCACTTGCTTTGGTATATTTACTTTCAAAATACACTTGGTACTCCAAGTATTTCTGTAATTCTTCCTACAACGTCATTATAATACCATAGTCGATGTGATGTTTCCTCCTTCTTCTCAGATCTTGGTCTTTAAAACACTGAAAGGCATTGGGTTATACAAGCTTATGGTATGTAATACTCTCGGTCTCGGCTAGAATATTCGTTTTCTCATTTCCAGCAATTCTATGATGACCCTGGAACCCATATAATGCGTACCGTTACATATCTGGAGTAATTAATAATTAACTCCAGGTCGGTCTTTGATTCCGTACTTCTGGATGTTATTGCCTTAATACTCATTGGGCTATCCGTAAAGATATTTAATTCTGTATACGTCAAGCTTACGGTTCATACAGTTCTTGAAAGTGCGTGCTTTCGCTTAAAAAACCTTATTATAATTTGGTAGCTGAAGTCAAAGTTTGGTTTCTGGTTCTTCTATATATAGAAACTCGGACTTATTCTATCTCCATGTTTAGATCTATCCGTATAGTAAATACTCACTATGACCAACTGTGGCATGAACCAGTTTGACCAAGAAAGTCAAAAGTGGTGCATTTGGTGGATATTGATATGTTGAGGACTTGTCGAATAACTGCGCGTTAAGCAAGAGTGTCGCAATTATATTCTGAATATTCGTTTTTCGGCTTTGGTTGATCCATCCCCCCAAAAAATTGAAGATGATACGCCGTAAGGGTAACCTCATATCGAACTCATCCCTTTATCGGTTGGATGAAGAGTATTTCTTGGAATTCTCTTGTGGTTGATGTTAATAACATACCACTTATTCGTTGAACCCTACCTATCGATGTCTACAACACAACTGAAGCGGAGAGTAGAATAGGTATAGTTAGGCTCCTGTAAATTCAGTGTGCCCATGTCGAACCTATGACTCTCCTACATATGGATCAGCACCTGTGGATTTGGTGCCCTATCTTCGGATGTATCTCGATTTTAGTTTCCTATCTAAAATAACAGTTTAGTTTAAAGCAGTAGCAATATGCAAGTGATGAATTAAAGTAGGATTTTCATCAAAAGTCTTATACGAAATGCCGCTTTCAAACTGGTGGTCTCCCTAGGCAGTCAAATAAGATCGATTATCTAAAAGAAACAAAAGAAACAATATTTTAAACACAATTCCATGTTATATGATGTTTGAGAAACTAAGATATCAAGCCTGCAAAGAAATGAAAAATTTTACTCGTCTTCCTGGATATACTTTTTGTACAATATTCACAGATATCGGGAAATAACATTTTAAGATTTTAATTAAAGACCAATTGCAAAGATAATTGAAAACAAAACTGTTTATTCTACTGAAGTGTTTATTAAATTCGCAAGTTACGAATATTTTACTTTGGGTGTCACAAATGTTCACAAAAATAGAATGTGGCGTGCCACAAAATCCAAAAAACAAAACATAAACTACAAAGTATTGTTATTATTGCCTCAAAGATTGTGTTCTTTGTTTTATTTTGTTTTTTTTTTCTATGTTGCTTTTGTTATAAAATAAAAATCTTATTAGTTTTTCTATAACATTTTATCACAATGCCAGTCAGATGTTCTATCGTTCTTATCGTATGTTTTTCGTCATATTATTACTTTGATTGTTTATTGTTGGATTTATTGCTGTTGTTAGTATCATTGTTCTTGTTGTTGTCGTTGTTGTTGTTGTTATATATTATTAATAGTAATATTGTATCCGTTTTTATAATTTAGAAACAACGCTACAGATTTAAAGTACACACAACCATACAATTATTTGGCAACAATCTGTGTCTGTAATTTCGAGGTTAGGAAAGGAAACGTTTGCGTTTTTGCTTTGACATGTGAAACTATTATTATTGCAGTCATGTTGCACATCTGCCTTAGTGGATTGTTTTATTCTTTACATTCATTTTTTCTTTTTTTTTTTAATTGTATTTGATTTGCTGACATTAAATATTTATTTTTTGCTGTTCAATTTGTTGGTTTAGATAATGACTTCCGCAATTGTTTGCGCTACTAATAGTGACACTGGTGATTTTCTTATATCACAACTACTACTACTGTTTGTCTCAAATATACAATTTCATTATAAATTTATAGTTCCATAGTTTTTTTTCTGCTAATGTCCTTACACTTTCTATCCTCGAACAAACAACTGATAACTAGCGCAGTCTGAAAGGAGAAATATCGGTCCCGCGTGTTACAGATTGATGATAAAATTGTAAAAAAAATAAGAAATTAAAATTTTAAGAAAGATATGCTCTTTACTCATTCTAAATAAACTCCAAACCTGTACGAAGTGGTTCCAGCGACATGTAATGATTTCAGGAACTTCTTGAGAGTCTTTCTGGAAGTTTAGGAAGAAGAGTAGGAGTGCCTTCACAAAATATTAAAAAGATTTTAACCCAAATGATGATTTTGTTCACCTTTAATAGGAGTGTGCTAATTACGTCAGCAACGAATTTTTTGCTTTTAGAGATTAAAGCATCATTTATTATAAAATTCTTTTATTCAAGTTGCCCTGTATTCTATACATTGTTTAACCCTAGAATATTTAACTGCCATTTAATAAATTTTGAACAAATATTTCATCTTTGCTTGTTACTGGAAACAGATCGTATATATAAGTATACTAATTATATGACCACCACTGTATATTAAATTAAAAAAAATCTACCCTCATGTAATTCCCGTATAGAGCATTTCAATGAAGTCTTGCATGGAGGGATATGTTTCGATCCGATTGATCCGTTTCAGGCATCTAGACAAGGATATATTTCTGGTGGTAATCCCCCAATAGAGGAATCCAATCAGTCATCGCCAACAAAACAAAAAAGAACTCACTTGACAACTAAATCGCCCTGTGGGCTCGTCTTGCGAAAACAAAAGGGGCATTCGCACGTCCTTAAAAATTATGGTGCTGCCGGAAACTATTATCATTTGGGACCACAATACAATACACAACGACGAGATGGACATGGCGATAAAGTTTACTGATAAAGATCTGCTCAAATGCAACTCATAGCAATAATAATAATAAGACCAATAAAACACAACATCGGCTTTAATTCTGCAATTGGATAATCTCCTGAATATTTACTATTCGTAGTTTTCTGTCAAAATCTAAATTTTTCTACTCAACTCGTTCCAAATATTTGCCAACTCATCGAAAAAGGAAAAGAAGAAAAGAAATTCTTTGAATGAAATGTTGTTTCATTTCTTTTAATAATAAAAAAGAAGAAGAAAAAAAAAGAAAAAGAAATTCTAATAAAAACGCCTTCCGGTAGATCGGTTCATGCCTTATTATTAACAAGCCATAGGAACAAATTTGTTTTCTTTTGTTTGAGCTAAAAACCTGAAAGTATTTATTTGTGGATACGTTTACGTAGGAAATTAAGAATAGAAAAAATAAAACAAACAAATAAAATTTAAAACAATAAAAACCAACAAGACCAAACTAATCATATTGCCAAGTGTGCAAATGAATTATGCACACATCCTGTGGGTTATTGCATGCCACTGTATTTGTATCTACAACTGCAACTGTGCTGAACAAAAACTCTGGCCAGAAACAAGACGACAATAAAATTGTCAAAAAATAAATGAAAAACAACAACTACAAAAATATGTATGCATGGTTTTAAAATAATGAAGACAAAAAGTGACAAGAATTCAAATTGAAAACCAAAATATTTTGGCCACAGAACAGTTTAGAACACCAAAAAAAAAAAATCTTAAACAAAAACAAATTTCTTACAGAAGTCAATAGCGTGTACTGTGGGTTTTATTTAGTTTTCTAAGGACGTTCACAAAAAGGGAACAGAAGTTGCCTTGTCATGACAGTTTTTGGTTTGTAATACAAAACACACAGAGAGACAATAAAAATCAAATTTGTAAACCACACACGCACACACACACACATAATCTTGGTAATTTATGGTTTAAACAAAAAACAATAACTTGTGGCCAATTTTGTTTTTTTTTTTCGTTTACTTTTTTCCGCTTTCGATTTCAAGGATTTCAATTTGGAAAACGATTTGGTTTACGTTATAAGGACCGTTTTTTTATCTCGTATTTCGTGTTTTCGTATTAATGCACAATGGGATCATTCCAGATGGCGTTAGAAACATTATATCTTTTGCTAAAATACAACTTCTTTGAAAATTTCGTGATTGTCTGTCTGACTCAGTACTGTTCAGGCGTGAATCAAATGGACAGTAGCTAACTGAAGCTAGAGTCTGACACCATAACAGCCAGTGATGAAGAACTTGATTTGATTTTGAGTTTGTCAGTATAAGACCAGGTATGGAATGCCAATTGACGAAATCATCAACAAAAGTAATGAAAATTGTTCAGTATAACCGTAAGTGAAGCATTTTGAATCGCTTGAATTGGACAGGAGAGAAATAGATACAAAACATAGCATTGCATTGTTTTGGTATTGGGAAAGGCGGTTATAAAATGCAAGAAATACCTCTGCATGAAGGGACTTCCACAAACGGATAGTCCAGTTAAAGAACGAATTCTGTCTGTAATTCATGTAATGGGATACCTCACCGCCATTAATAACCACCTTCGCTCTGTCCTGTACGCGGTTGAGAAGCGACAAAATAGACTTTGAAGCACCGGCCTATCCATGTGAGTTGAATGCCATTCTCAGTAGGATATAAGTGGTATAAATAGTGAGGAGATAAGATAAAATGATGAAGAAACCGAGGCAGTTATATTCGTCAATCGGCTCAGGACATCAAGACCTTCTGACTGCCTAATATTTAAACCACACGTAGATACATACGATGAATTATTATTGTTATGCCTGTGTGTTAATAAACACGATTGCGTTTTTTCTGCGTTAAAACAGATTTCATCATACCACCCCTTTTGGTAATTGACTATTGGTCGGATATGAAATGGAATGCCACCCTGTTAAAAATTTTTGCCTCAATCTCCAAAGTACTCGGCCTACCATTAAATGAATATGAATTGAAAATATTGTTGTTATCTGCAAAAGAGTAGATAGTATTAGAAGTTATAGAATGAAAACCTTTAATGATAATAATGAATAGCATTAGCATTGTTTCCGACCTAACGGAACAATTTCCGACATAACATCTCACTCAGATGTTCCCAATCACCTGTGTTTAAAAGCTCACTATTCGAACAATGTCAAATGGAAATGGAAACTGTAATCTACTACTTGTAGTACAAATTGAATAAAAAGTCCAAAAAAAAGGAACAATTTTAAATGGATTTTTTCTTAATTAAGCTGCCCTACTTTAAATTCGATTTGCTTTCGTTTCATTATTGTTGTCTAAACAATAATTATAAAATTATCAATACTGCGACAGCTACAACGTCATACAACAACATTAACTGTATTATCCTTTCCGTCCTTATACTGATTATATGTATATATGTATATCTGTATGTATGTATGTATGTATGTATGTATGTATGTATGTATGTATGTATGTATGTATATATTATCAACGTCACACAGATTTGTTTGTTTCTTTTTCGAGCATAAATTACACGAATTTAGCAAACAAATCGTGTCCCTCCCCACAGGATAATAAATTCAAAAGGCAGTTCATTCGAATACATGGATAGAAAAAAAGGGCAGGAAAATTAAATGATCTTTTACTGGCATATCCAACATTCACAATTGTAAATCAAAATACAAAAACAATAGCAGATGACAAAGAAACAAGGACAGTAACAGAAACAGGCAAAAAAATGGTTTTTCCCATACGAACAGATAAGGGAACAATTGCCGTAGAGCAAATAAATACTCCGTTTAAAGCCCTTAAACTCTTTTTTTTTTATTGTTAAATTAACAAATCCTTTGAGAATTGATTTTTGCACGCCAATTGTAAATAATAATACTTGCAACAACAACAACAATAACAACAACAAAATGTACAACTATGAAGGATACACTCCCAGTGAAATCATCAAAACAAATTATGAGACTGACATTGGGTATCAGAAACGTAAAAGGATAGGATTGCTTCTGCGTTTTGGGTATAACTTTTATTTGATAAAAGATGATGTGATTTTCAAGGGTGATATTATCACCCTTAATGAAGTTTTGAGGTTTCGAGGGGATTTTCGAAATTGAATTTCGTCAAGCTCTTGATCCTCTTTAATAGACAATGTTCAAGTGAATAACATAATCAGCTCATAATCAAAATATTGCGTCGTTTACTAATTCGTTAGGATTATGAAAATTGATAGCGGTTGACTGACTGCCGTGCCAGAAAAGCTACAACGATGTCAGTCAGTTTTGTTCTAAAATGTGGTAATAAGTTGCAGCAATTGTGTGCCCTGGTACTCTAGTGGAGAGTGTAAAGTTGAACCACTCATAACAGACTTATAAAAAGTTACTACTTCTTGAAATGTGATTTTCACGTTAATACGCTTTTCAAAAGAATTTCAACTTATTTTAATAAATTGTCTACTTTCTATTAAACACCAGCCAAAAAATATCTGCAAACAAAAACAAAAAAAAAACAGAAAAAACTCGTATTATTTTTATTGTATGCTTCAAAATAACCACATGAGACGTACTTATACCCGAAGCTGTCAAATATATTTTATTACAGAAGATTCAGCGATTAAAACGTAAAATTTTAACTTTTTTCGAATACTTTGTACATTCCTACGTAAGTTCATAGTATACCTACTGCCAGTTGAAAAAAAAAACTAAATTTTAAATTGTTGACAACAGCAAGAAATCGTAGCAACATTGCAGCAGCAACAAACGGAAAGAAATGGAAACCTTTTTATAAAAACCTTTCATAAAATATTTTAAAATATTTCGTTTTCCCCTTCTTTCACTTGAGCTTTCCATCAAAATTGTACTTTTTTTTTTTTGAAAAACTCCTTCAAAAACATTTTTATTCACAATACAATTTAAACTCTTCTTCTCAACATATCACATGCATACATACATACATAATATATACAGAATATATACAGAATATATACAAAATCAGACTTTTTGCAGAGAGTGTCTTCTTTCTGTTTGTATTTCTGATTATTTTCGAATCGTGAATACGAAGAAAGAAGACAATGATAATGACGATGATGATAATGATGATGTAGAACCAATCGTATTGATTGTTGCGTACAAATTCACGATCAATGTTCAACATGCATTTGACCATCTCTATTGTATGACAACATTAACAACAACAATATTAAAATACAATATGTATGTACATACGTCAATATCATTGTCTCCGCCATACGCATTTCCACAATAAAAACGTATTGAGCTTAAAACGTAACAAAAAAAAAAAAAAACAAAATATAAAGACAACAAAACAATATCAAACTTTTTTCGTTAGTTTAATAAACTCGTAGCATTTAAGCTGTACCTTCGTCTGCGTGTATGTCTGTCCGTGTATGGCCCATTAGAGGCGGGGGTCCATACAGAAACAGTAGAACTAACAATCAAATCACAGTCGGCCAGACGATCAACTAAAAGTTTTTTTTTTTTAAGTTTATTAAGAATTAAAATGGCAGGCAATCGTAAAATGTTAACAAAACGTGAACGTGAACGCTGTACAAAGCCTGTTAAGGACTGCGTGCCAAACAAGTGAGTGAGTAAGCGTGTAAAACCATCAGTATACTTGATATTGGATTTCATTTTTTATTTTTTCTTCGATGATTATGCGTGACGGTATTGGCAGATCTTAACCGATTTTGTGGTCTCATTTCCCATACCAGTATGTTAGTTTTATTATCGGTTTAGTATACAATCTACAGTGATGGTCTTATAATTAGCATACCCTCCTATACGACCTCTTTTTTATAGAATAAAGGAAACTTCAATAAAGGATATTCAAATCCTGCTTCGATCA
Source organism: Sarcophaga bullata (assembly GCA_005959815.1). Taxonomy (NCBI): domain Eukaryota; kingdom Metazoa; phylum Arthropoda; class Insecta; order Diptera; family Sarcophagidae; genus Sarcophaga; species Sarcophaga bullata. Next base: position 1,579,041 of record QOCX01000003.1, read on the forward strand.
ACTCCACATATTGTTCTTTCAATTGAAGTTAAATCGATTGAATGCCGTATAAGAAAATAATTTCGCTAAAATTAATATGATAATAATAAAATAAATTATGAAGATATTTTTCTTCGCATGAGTAATTGTAAAATGGTCTGTGGTAATAGTAGTGTTTCTTAGAATGCCTAACTCAGATGTCGCTACAACATGGGTTAAATCTTTTAAGAAAACAATCAATTTAGTTGCAGATACCATGGCATACGTTTGCTTTTATTTTTTATTTTTTTTTTATTCTTAAAGATTCATTCCTGTTTGCCATTCTCTTTTACGCATGAATTAAAGCCAACCAGCATGGCTTTATATGTTTATGTATTCCACTTTTCGGTGATTGCGATAGAAGGAGTAATATGGTGAGTTTATATGTGTATCAAGTTTTATATACCCATGGTTATATGCTGATATCATAGCCAATAAATTTTTTATTTTATTTTGGATGGACATCAAATGATAATAAAGTTTTCAACCGACTTCACTTAATTTTAATTTAAAAAAAAAACACAGAGATTCGCATAAAAACTGCATAAAACCAATCATTGGATTTGTGCTTTTTTTTCTTTTTTTGATTTTGTTAAGAGAGCGTTTGAAATTTAAAAATTTTATAATTCATTTTCCTCATCTCTTCTCCTTGCTACGAATTTTATCGTTATTGTTAGTTGGTTATGAGAAGCTACTTGTAGTTTATCAAGGCAAATTAATGAATTCATGAGGCAACCAATCTTAGTTAATGACTACAAATGAAATTATTTTGGGGACATTAACAAAGGAATACATTTTTAATTCGTTAAAGTTCATGATCTCAGAACCTCATGCTTATTTTTAATTGGTCCACGTAATCAATTCAAATTTTATTGAAAACTGATATCATCTTTTAATTTAGCAGGATCTTCTTCAATTGTTTCGTTTATAACTTATTACCCACTAATCAAATGAATTACAAACCATAGTCTCATGGTCATTTATTTTGATACCCTTAACAACAACACTTTAAACTGCGAACACTGTTTACGTTAGAAAAAAAAAAATAAAAAATAACAGTCAAGCAAAATCCAAAAAAAAAAAAAACAAAAAAAACAAGAATGTGCTGTTCCTTCGAAGGAAAACTGACATGGTGTTGTTAAGTAGTCAGGCTGTCCTTAAAATGGAATATAGCCAGTGACCATTAGAACATTTGAGAATATCCTAAGAAAGAGCACTTTTACGCTTATAAGCATATTCGTTAAGATATTCTTATCGATCATAAAGTTGCCTTATATAACCTTAAACATGTATTATGATCCAGATGATTCAAGGAATAGATGTACTAGATCTGACAGTATAATTAAGACTACAAGCGATTATGTGGCAACTGAACAATCGAAGTCTCAAACTGATTCAGCACAAGTTTCTCATGTCACACAGTTGTATGTTAATATTTCCAATGAGTTATCTGTAAGTTATTTATTGAAAAAGTTTACTCTCAAAGTTTTTACCAGAAATCTGCTGAGAGGAAGAAGTCGCCGAAGAAATATTTATTTTTTTAATAATCTAACACACTACCTACTAGACTACAACGACTTCAATTAATGAATTGTATGAATTGAATATCGTGGTGTATTATTACAAGAAACTATTGAACAAAATATCTTGGGTTAGGTCTGGTTCATTCAGCATTGTGACATCCGTTAGCGAAGAGAGAGGGTTTCAACCTAATTTCTTAACAAAGGAAGTGGCTAACATTGGCCAGTATCCTATGTAATATTTTTTTCATAATTTTGCTGCATATGTATCATTTGATGCTTTTACCGATCGGGAGTAACAATCCTCCTCCATTGATTACAATAAATTCGATTTCGAATTATCTTTTCTTTCTTGTCGCAAACAGTGTAAATCATGTTTTATTGATAAATAAAGAGAAATTCATGCCAATCATATTCAATAATAGAATTAGAATTGAAATAATAAATTTTCATTTACCAACATGCTATTTCAGCCAATTTGATATTATAAACGCAAGAAAGAAAGAAAAAAAAAACAACGTAGAAGCTAATGAAACTTAAGCAAATAATAGGAAAATGAATTGAATTATAGCACAACCCTCGATACATATGTATATACTCGAACAAGTATCACTGATGAGCATAGAAAAAAAAACAGATGGACAGATCAATAAAACAAACTAACAAACATTCATAATGGTGAAAGAGCAAAAAAGAAAATAAAAAAGTTTTGTAATAACAACAGTTGTTCTTGTAATTCATTAAATAGAAAAGGCATCCACCATTGCTAGTAATCTTGTCATCATTGTTTCCTTTTTCAACCAATAAAGTAGCATCATTAACTATCATCATATCGCGACATCAGAACGTTTGACATCTGGTCAAAAGATAGTTTTGAAACTGCAAGGAGTTTGAAAAAATTACATGATTTAGCCGATGTTTTTTCTATTGTTCATTGTCAAACAATTTCAGTGTAATCAAATAGATTTTTGTAGTAAAAGCTTACGCGTATTTTTTCTCTTTCCAACCCGTTTGTTTTGAAGGTATAAGCCATTCAAAGAAAATATTAAAATTAACGGGTCTACTTGATCTAGAGTCGCATTAAGTAGCATCTATCGAACAATGTAATCAGTACGACTAGAAATTGTTTGCCAGAAAGCCTATTCGTTAATTATATTCGAAACTTTGATCAGGAGGATTAAAGACAGAGAACTAATTCATCTTTAGCGTATTAGTTGACATTTTAATTTATTAGACTATGTACTACGAGTTAAATCTTATTTGCTTCTTATTCAAGATCACACAATGGATCCACTGTTTTACAGTTGAACAGTCCGATTCCATATTATTAGTTTCCCATTTTTCATTCCTGTGGGAAAAATGCCAGCCAGGTAGGGCCGCGCTATTAGAGAGAATGGACTATTTTCTGAAATTTTAAAAGTTTCAGAAGTCGGAATTTTAAACACATTTAAAAGTAGAATTAAGAACCACAAATAATCCGTCGAAGAGCCGCAGTTTGCCCCAACCCTCGCCTGTATTACAGAATTATATCATCATTCTTCAGATTATATATCTTAACGCTAATAAATGTAAGTTAGTTTTTTTTATTTTGCGTGACGTTTCTCTCTCTTCGCAAAGTATGTGGTGTATTTTTTGTAATTGTTGTACCTTAAATTGCCAGCAACACAACATATTGCCTTCCATTCATATGAAAAAAAAATGAAAAAAAAAAATAGATAAATGGCAGGCAGTAAATTATAAGCATTGCTTGCGTTCATTTTGATTAAGCAACCGAAATTCATAGTCATACATCATACATCATACATCATACAACAACGTATCCTTTTTGTGAAATGAAAAACTAAAATTCAACATGATATTGGATTGGAATGGTATTTGGAAAATGAATTGAAATGAAATCAAATGGTAACATTTGTATTGTATTGCTTTTTCTTCTTCTGTAACAAGACTTGCCTAGAACATGATATTAAGAAAATCCATTAAATATGTGCTGCTAACAATGGCCAAGATATTCATTCAACTGAGGATGGATGGTGTTGTTACTCATGTTACCAATATAAAAATAGCAATTTTCTCTCGGTTTTTTTTATTATTAAAAACATTTATCACTTGCCATCAATAAATAGCATTTGGTGTCGGTCGTAACAGTTTATTGCTACAAATATACTAACAATACCTAAGTATATACAAGAGGAATACCATCAAAACGAACCGACCAACCAAAAAAACCACAAAAAATCTAAACACCCAGAGATGTGTCCTTAAAATAGCAAAAAAAAAAAAAAAAAGAAAAATACAACTAGAACTACCATATCCTCTAGTAATGAAGCAAATGTTGTCAAACTCATAGAAAGAAAAGTAAAAACAAATACAAAAGAGCTCAAAATCTATCAGAGAATATGATGATGATAATAATGATGATAATGACTTGAATACATATTTTGCAAAATAAAATGTGGTGTAAGAAAGCAATTTAATATTGGTTAAGCAATAAAAATCTCTTCAATGCTCTATTTATATTGCCAAGCAACACACTTTTACACAAATATTGGTGAGGGACAAAGATCATTACCATAGACATCAGGTTTAATAACAGCTAACATAAGGAGTCCTTCTATATTGGTTCTACATTGGTTTGAAACAAGCCCAGTTTAAAGTTTTTGTAACGACCGCAGCAGTCTTGAATGAATCCATTCTTCGAAACTTAAAATCATTCTGGGTCTTCCGACTACAGCTACTTGTTCTGCTGTGCAATGAATATGGAATCCTGTCTTAAAACCAAAGAAAATATACGTGTTTTTTGGTAACCTGGGTAATCGAAGTATTAAATTCCTTTATCATTTGATTTTACTTTTTTTTTAATAAGGTAGAGTTAATATTTATTAAAAACCGGATGTAAAAATTGAATTGTTCTAGGCGTTTTGGTGAAAGACAGTTCACTCATATGATCCATATCTGGAAGGAATTTAAAAAGACATTGTGAAAAGAATGCCCATGATTACGGGAACATCAAATTAAGTAGTCTATCTGATAATAGTGAGGTTCTAAATTTCAAAACTATAGTGTAACCGATGATGCTTTAAATCTCATTGCAGCAGTTAACGAAGCATCACGACAGCAAAAATGTTACGCATGGCTCTAAACAGTTGTAATACCTCTACAGAGCGTACTATTGGCTACAGTTTAAACTGTGGTACACCTATTATACGATTTCTCAATTGAAGAGACCTGAAATAACCCGTATATTTTGACATCTCTTTGATATAAAGTTAGTTGTAGATTAATCCAACAAGGACTAGATTTAAGAGACTTGTAATGTCCGACAGACTATACTAATATATCAATTTAACGTGCCTTAACCTATAGGATATTTTAGAAATCATAAATGGTTTAACATAATTAGAAAAATTTAACAATATTTCTCTAAATTTGTTGTTTAATTGATGACTGATACTCTGGCCCGTAATAGGACTAGGGACACTTAAGGACTTTCTTGAATTTCCAAACTACCGTTGAAGTTACCAACTCTGATGAGAGAATTTTAAACTTCTTCGATCTAGAACGTTGTAACAATATCAATACGGGAACACAATTCATATTTATCTCTCTTATGGATTGCACTGCTAATTTTTTGGACCAATACCAACTAAATGCTACTTTAATAGTTCATCTAATCATCTAATGCAGAATTAACTTTTACACCAATCCAATATTTTACTTCAAATAATGGTTTCATATGTGGTTATCCATTAAAACTGAATTCATTTGCTTCTTCTTTATTATTTTGTTTCACTTCGTACCAAATTTAATGATAAGTCTGGTGAAAGAATTGTTTCCTTTGGAATCCTGCTATCCCGCTTACAGGATTATCTACTTATACTGCTGTCGTCGAAAAACTAGCAGCAAAATAAAAAAAAAAAAAACTAACGGATGGTCGAAGTTGAACTATAAAGAATAAAATTATTCAAATAGATGGAGAGACTTCCGTAACCACCACCACCACCACCAGCTTTCATTGCCATCATTGGTGGTACAACCCATAACTAATGTGTACAACGAGTATTACACATGTCGTCAGTTAGCATATTATATGGTATGGTATTGTATGTTCATGCAACATCTAAACAACAAAATGGATTTTCTAAATATTGTATTGTTACAATACAAAACATGTCGACTATTTCATTACTGTTGGTTCACTGGCTATAGATATAGCCGTGGAGAGGAGAGTGTGTTAACAAGCGTTAACACGCTGTTGTAATAGTTAACATATGGGTTATTTTCCCAAATAGACCAAATCAACAACAACAATAACAATAAATTTGTTACCCTTCTTTATACAATACGAGTACTTAGCGGTTTACGAAACCTTCTTTTATACATACACTTCTGTAATGCTCCTTATATTGGTATTTATAGTGCCATGTTGGTTTAGAGCTGCTGTCTGTCTGTCTCTCTGTCTGCCTATCCAGTTGTCTTGTTTAAAAGGGCGGGTGTTAATGCATTTGTTGCATATTGTTGGTTGTGCTCTGGACTATTGTCTTCCACTTTTGCTGTTACTTTTTTTGTTTTTTGCGATACTGATTTTATTTGCGGTTTTTCATTTTTGTGGTGTTTTTTTTTTATCATTTTAATCTATATGTTCTATTGTGGTTGTTGTTATAGTTGTGGCCTTTGTTTTGCCTCAAGTGCCCGACAAATATTTTATATGTAAACAAGAGTGTTAACGAGTGGTTGAAAGCAGCATTTCTAATAATAATTAGAATTTCTATAAAGTTCTTGAAACCTAATGGCAAATAGCATATATGAAATATATAAACACACACACATATCTCTGAGGCCAGCCAAGCAACAATCAGTTACCATTAATAATAGAAATTGTTTTTGTATTGTATATCTTTTGTTCATTTTTTTTAAGGACATCACTTGTGTCCAATATTATGCTGCGCCATTTCTTCCCATACTTGCAATACTTTAATAGCTAATATGGCTTCGAAATAGGTCTTTTAATATACTAACATCTAAAAAGAATCATGATCTTTTAAAGGATATTTGAAGCCCTATAATACATACATACATAATTTATCATGATCAGGATTACAACCGTGTTGTTGCGTGTGTTCATTTTATATCTGAATGACTGGACCTATATTTTAAATTCGACTCGTAATAACAGATTTTCATGGCATCTCAGAGTTCCAGAAATCCAGAAATCTGCTGAAAGAAAGTTTCCGAAGAAATATATTCTCTTTACATTTCGTTTTGTTCTGTTGTGTTTGTTGTGTTGCGTCAATTGTGTTCATGGCACAGACATCGGCAGCAACTATTTTTAATAAAAATTTTGTTGTGTACATAGTGTGAGAGATTGCCATTGCTAAACGACTCTGGCTATTTGGCTTACAACATTTGAAATTGGCAGTTGTATTATAATTGGCTTATCAATAGCCAACAAATCAAGAAATAGCAAATCACGTTAATATGAAAATTATAGGAGTCTGAAAAGGCAAAACGTTTAAAATTTTTACATTTAATGGCACCCTTATATGCTTTAAAAAAAATTTAACTGGTCATGCCAAAGGTTATACTACCCACTGTTTAATTAATTAAACATACCTTCGGTCGGTTTAATGAAATTTTAATAACCGTAATTAAATTGGTCTATTGAAAAACAATTCCTTTAAAAGTAGAAATTTTGAAAAGAAAAAAAAACCAAACGAAATTATAGTGACAAAATTAACTTGAAAAAAAATTTTTAAACTTTTAAGCACGCAAACTCATGTTATAGTAAAAGTATAAAGAGGAGAAAAAAAAACAATATTTTTTATAACCAGATTATAGGTTACAACAAAATTGGTTACAAAAAAAAAAAACGTTTAGCAAAAAAAATTTGCTAATGAAAGCCATAATCTTAGAAAAAAAAAGCAGGAAAACTGGTACAATTATGAGAAAAATATTGAAAATCTACACATTGTTTGACATTACGTTACTGATTTCAATAGGATTTTATTTATGGCCAAGGTATGGTAAATAGTGTTCTTAGAAATGGTGTACTTTAAAGTTTTAAATAGTTACGGTTTTGTTTAGTCTTTTTTTTAATTTATTTTGTTTCTCAAAATTAATAAACCACCCTTCTTCCAATGAATACTTCATTCTTTATTTAATTTAGAACATGGTGGCCTAAAATATACTAATATGGCCGCGTTAAATTTTTTTTAAGCCATTAAAAACATTTTTCTGAAGAAAAAAAAAATTAATTCAAATTAAATTGAAAAACTCATTAAAAAGTTTAACGTACTTTATTTTTAATTAAATGCGTTGTGTTGCGTTGCGTTGCCTAGCGATGTTGGTAATGTTGTTGTTAAAATTGGTTTAATTATAACAAGAATCAGTAATTTTATGAAGTGGTTCATGATTGTGTTAACGACCCTACAACCAAAGTACTTTTTTTACTTTTCTCTCTGCTCTCATACATAATATGGCCCTTATCTTCACTTGAAGACTGTAGTTTAAAGGAATGTTTACTTATTTTGCACAAATCAAGCAGGTTGGTAAAATCTCTCATATTTTTTCAAGATATTTTATTAATTTTTTTTTATTTATTTTAATTATTATGCTTCTCTATTAAATTGAAATTTAATTAAGATTCTGTCAACCGATGGTCACAAAACTTACTGTATAGTTAGCAACTTTTTCTAACTAGTCTAAGCAGGTGCTGTATGTGTCTTTCAAATGAAGACCAGTGCGGTCATGCAGTGACGTTTTTTTGGGTGTCAATTTTATTTACTCGCAGAGGTCAACTGAGTAGAAGTTGCACACTACCATGTTTTTTTTTAATTCTTTCCTTTGGCCAAATTAAAGAAGTGATTATTTTAAGTTTTCCCTAACGTTAGTATACGTAATCCATTAAATATGTTTAATGAAATGCCACAAGAAAATCTAAAAATAAAAAATAAAAAATCGCTTTTAATATCACTTTTCTAATGAAAACTTTGAAATACAAGGCGAGTACTTAAAACAATTTGAAACATCTGAAATACTCATACATACATCCATTAAAACAAAGTTTTTAAAATTATTTACTTCTGTTCTCTTAATTTTTTTTTTTTTTTTTGAATAGGCAAAGCTGTTAAATCCATTAAAAATGTAACATAACTGACATGTCACTTGTGTATTAAATAGTAGCAAAATTAAATGTCCCATGAATAATTTATGAACTGCTTTTCTGCCTTTTTTTTTTTGGTTTTTATTGTTGTTGGGGAAATCGAGTTATTTTTTTGAAATTATTATCAACAAATTTGTCAGTGGTGGTTGTTTCTATACTCCCTTGAAACTGGTGTTTATAATTGAATTTGTAGCCAGATTTCTAATGCCATGCCATGATAACATGGTTTCCTTCTTTAAATTAAAATATTAATTTTAGAATACGAATCATTGGTAGTACTTTTTGTTCTCTAAAAGGGGGAAGTTTAGAAGTGATTAAACATTTATGCGGGCTATTTGTAATGGTGGCTTCATTAAATCTATTACACTGTAAGTACTCGTATATAATTAACCTCATTAAGAGACAGAATTTTGTAATAAAATTAAATTTATATAAGTGCATACGTATGCATACATATGTATTAATAAATAATATTTCTATTTTAAATTTGAAATCCAATATTTGCTAATTTTGACTTTTCATTGTTCTAAATCAACAAATTCCATTTTTTGGTTGCACATAAATTTATTATGCACGTAATGAATATACATACATACATATGTATGTATATCCGCAATCACCCTGAGCTACAGCTTTCATAGAGGAGATAAGAACTTTTGATAATTCAATTAGAGTAAAAGGAATAATGATATTTCAATTCTGACTACATAAATTAAAAAAAAAATCACTCGTTAGCCTGCTTCAAAAATATTTCTTTTGACGAAGTAATTTTCTAGAATTCTTACTAAAAATATGAACTTCATTTCACAGCACACATATTCCGGACCCAGCAGCCTCTAACTCCAATATAATGCTACGATATTCATTCAAATCATCTGCATATATCTGCATTCCTACCACTTGTCTTGTCTACTGCGAGGATAGTTAGGAGTACAAAAAATTTTTCTTTCGATTTTTATTTAAAACCATATATGGTGGATTGAATCCTGAATGATTTTCTTCAATTTCAAAAATTAATATGTTAATCATACATTTAATATACAGTAATTAGCACACCCTTCTAAACGATCTTTTTCCAATAATAAATAAAAATAAAATATTTTTTCAAAATTTATCTAATGACAGTTAAATATTCTGTTTAGTTTATATTTAAGCAATGTATTGAGTAAAGGAAACTTGAAAGAACTACAAACTTAAAAGAATTTAACAATAAATGACACTTTAAATTATAAAATCAAGAAATTCCTTGCTCACATAATTAGCACAGATAAATAAAATCATTGTTTTGGTTGAACCCTTTTTAATATTTTGTAGAGGTACTCCTTCTCTTTAATATCGAATTATAAATTTCCAGAAAAACTTTCAAAAAGTCTCTGGTATCTGGCATATTGGATATTATTTCATCCTGCTCGAACCGCTTTTCAGAGGAACTTGAAGATTTTTTAGTTTTTTGTTCAATTATCTTTAATATAAGCTTATTGGTCCTTTCAATATTTTATTCAATTGTGTGGTGTGTTATCATTAACATCATTATCTCGCATAGGAATCCATTTCAAATACAAGTTTTCATAAGCGAATGGAATCAAATTAATCTACGCGAGTTGTTTGACTATATGTTGATCCATCAAAGAATCTATTGCCATGAAAGAATTAATTGCCTTCAAAGTATAACGTGGATTTAAAATTTGCTTCGGTGAGCGCCACATATTATTCTTTCAGTTGGTGCCAAGTCGAAAGGATTTAGATGCACCACTCCTAAAAACGTTTTTCTTTAGTAATGTCCTATATTTTAGCGAAAAGTTTTACAATTTAAATACATTTGAAGTCGCTGTAGTCTAGTAGGTAGTGTGTTGGCTTATTAGACCAAAGGCCAAAGTTCGAATCCCCGGTCAGACATCAAAAACTAAATATGAAAAAAAATATTTCTTCGGCGGCTCCCTCTCAGCAAAATTTCTGGCAAAAACTCTAAGAGTAAAAAAAATTGCCATGAAAAGTTTCTCAAAAATCTGTCGTTCGGAGTCGACTTTAAACTGTAGGTCTAGCCACTCATGTATAAAATTAACACACACAACACAAGTGATGTGAGAAGCTAAGCCGTAATCCTGACTGAAGAGTTGTAATGTCCAATTATGTATGTAAATACATTCGATGGTTAGAAAAGGGAATTAAAAAAACAAATCAAAAAACTTTTAAAAAAATTGCTTGAAAATTTTCTTCAAATTGAAATAAGTATATACATGGCCATGGCTTAGCCGATGTAAGATTATATAATTTTCTCTAAAAATGTGAAGTTCCGATAAGAAAAATTCCAAATTTGAAACTGCACATATGAAAACAAAAAATATTTGAAAACAAAAAATTTTCTTCAATTTTAAAACTTTGCGACAAAAAAAAATGCATAGGAAACCTTTGTCATTATAAAGGCACATGAAAATTTATTAAGAAATTTAAATTTTTAACAACAACATAAAGAAATTGACAAAAACAAAACATGCTCTTTTTATTTTATTTGGGATGTATTTTATATTTTACTTCTTTTTTTAATTTCCAAAGAAACCTAATCTATTTTGAAGAAAAAAAAAAGAAAAGAAAGCAAGATACGGCTGCAAACTTGGAGAGCAGTTTAAAATGAAGCGCTGTGAAATACAAATACACCCATCTTGGCAGACAACCAATTATTCCAAAAGGTTTTAATGCAACGGCCATGCTGGATTCCTAAAATTCTGAAAATAAAGTTCAGAGAGAGAAAAAAAACATAAGGAAGGATACCGAATAACAAGTAAAAAACAAACGACGAACTGGCAGAGTGGTACAGAGTTATACTAAATGATGATGGCCAGCAGTAAACGATTGGAATAAAAAAAATAAAATTTTTTTATAAAGATGTGGTGGCTTCTTCTTCTCATTGATGTTGGTTGTTGGCTGCAGCATAAACCAAGTATTTACACCCGTCCAAATAACCACATGCAAAGAAAGATGTGCTAAAATCACCCATTAATACAAACATCAATACGTTAGACTTCAATTTTGAAGTGGGGAGAAAACACGAAGACGAAAAAGGTTTATTTTTTAAGGGCACAAAAAAAAACGAAATGAAACAAATAAATGCCGAGATTTTTACCTGACTACGTCTGCTATGTGTACATATAAGCTGCTATATAAACATGGGTGCCTGTAGATCTTTCGTACATTTTAGAAGCATTAGTATTGGTCATCCGTATGCACCCATTAACATTGCCAGTCAATAAGTTTTACGCAGCAACACAGACGACTTGATTGGGATACACAAACAGAGACAGACTTTAAAAAATATAAACAACAAAAACAATAACAACAACAACAACAACAACAACAACAGCAACAACGACAAAATAAAACAGAAGAGCTCAATTAACTGGACAACAACAGCAGCAAAGCACAGCGGCAAAAGATCGCATACGAGGATTCGGGTTTCTTTGGAACTGAAAATGAGACATACAAACATACTCTCAGACTCACTTATATATTCATTGCAATGGCGTAAAATGTTCAGAAAAAAAAATAAATTTTATACGATGCCATACATTAAGATATGCCGGGCTTAAATGAACGAAACAAACTGGCTTGTTGGGTCCTTAAAAAAATCACAATCACAGTCACAACCATAACCACCACCACCACCACCAGCACCACCAGCACTACTGCCATCATCATCTACATCATTGTTGGTATCACGATCACTACTTGAACTTCCAATTCACTGATTGCCTTCCGTGAGAAACAAGAACATTTTTATCTTCTCTTCTTTTTGTTTTAGTTTCAGTTTTTTTTTTTTTTTTTGTTGCTGTTGCTGTTATTGGAACTGTTCGTTAAGTTTCGTTACGTTGGTTGTTAAAACGAAAACGTTAATTAAGATTATGAAGTCATAAGAAGTCTCCATGTCGTTTGTTGTCGTCGTCATCATCTTAAATTATTTAATGGTGTTGTTGCTATTGCCTGCCTGCCTGCTTATGTGTCCGTCGAACACTTTGCAACCATTACAGCGGGAGCACCATTAATATCATCAACCAAATAAATACAATAAAGGATTCTCTCTCGCATACACTCAAAGAAACTTCAAACAGGTAATAAACAGTTCTTATACTCTCTTAAGAGTTACGTATTCAATTCGTATTACAAATCTCGTAGATTCACGTTTCACTGCTTCCAACATTGACGAATGGTGTTAGCATATGTTTCAATCGTGAAATCGCAAATCTTGAAGCGAATTCCAAATGTAAAGAAAAATTAAAAGAAAATTTCCGTCAAACCCCTTTGTAGTAGAAATGACAGAAAAGCAAAAAAAAAAACTTTGATACAACATATATATTCTACCTATCGAAATATATATTCTACCTATGAAATAAGTTGTGAAGATTCATTCGAATCGATTCCATTCCCTTATGAAAACTTGTATGTAAAATAGATTTTAAATCAAGAGCATGTACCATGGAGCAATTTTGTTTGTTACTGGAAAAAGGCCGCATAGATAGGTGTGCTAATTATAAGTCCAACACAGTATCTGTACTTAAATTTTTAAGTATAGTCGAGAAGAAAATTCGATATGATCGATCGATTCACTTGGAATGAATTTCTTATACATTCTCAAACTATAATCTCGTATTAAATTAACAAAATATGCTTCAAAGATTCATCCAGAGAGGTGTTGTAGTTTTTTTTATCACATGTTTGCCCTTATTTTACAAATTAATGGCTCGAAGGATTTTTAAAGGATGTTCGAGGAATATTGCTCTTGTTCTCATTGCTTTCTGAATTTGTTCTTTTATTTTCTGTTTTGTTGTTTTTTTTTCGTTAGAAGTAAACGATTTCTTAAAATGCATATGATAATCAGCATGAAGAGGACACTGTTGAATAACTCTTATCAGCAGTCTGCTGGCTAAAACTCTGTGAGTAAATAAAATTGGCATGAAAAGTTTTCAAAAAATGTAATGTTTGGATTCGACTTTAAACTCTAAGAAATATAATCATATTTAGACAGAATACTCTGATCAATTCCGATACTATCAAACGACGGATAATCTGACGTTGGTTCCCCAGACAGATTTCGTAACTTTTCTCAGTGTATTAGGAGACCAAAATGTATTTGTTACTTTTGTAGTCACATTTTTATTTCATTTAAAGAAGAAGAAGAAGCAGAAAAAGAATTAAAATTGGTTTTGGTTTTGGTAAGAAGTCGTAGTAAGATTTTCTTTCATTATACTGTTTCAGTTGCTGTTGTTGGCATTGTCCATTTTATTGTGTATATTGTTGCAATAGGCGACACGCCACGCATATGCAAGTGATGCTTACAAACGACAACAACAATAACATTAACAAAAAAAAAAAAATAACAGAAGCAACAAGAATAACCACGACAACAAGCGAAAATATAATGCCGCCACCACCACTACTGTGCCATGATCATCTTTAGCAGCATTCGTAAGCACAGCAAGATGAAAATGATGAGTACAGGTAAGAGAGAAGCACTTAGGCAAAACTGAAAAGACAAGAGGGCAGAAAGGCACTCAAAAGTAAAACGATCTTCACACGACTCGATTTTTAAGTCAACAACTTGATTTTCCAGCAATAACAAGATTAAATTATTTAATTTTTTGCCTCATTTGCAGTAACAACAAACAACAAACAGTAACTTACAACAACAAAAATAACAACAACTACAACAAAAGCAATAACAATAGTTAACAAACGACACCAAAACAAACTTTAGACCAGAGCATCATTATTTCCACATACAGATAGAGATGGAGAGGCGACTTTAAAAAGGATCGTTCGTTGAAATGGTTGGTTTTTTTTTTTCTTCTTTAAGAAGACAACAACAACAACAAATACTTAAAATAAATTATTATTAATGTTGTTGTTGTAGTTGTTTCTATTGTTGTTGTTGTTGTTGTTGTTGTTGTTTGCTTGCTGCTGTTACTTATTTTATTTTTATTTTTTTTTTTAATTTTTTATGTCGTTTTGTTAATCATGCCGTGTTGCACGGCATGCCAGTTGTTATACTGCATGCCTCATATTTATCCTGTTGCAGCAATTATAAGGCTTGTAAGACTTACACTAACAATAATAACAACAACAACAACAACAACGAAGAAATACTGGCAATAAAAACAATCAGCATGAACCATTAAATATGGATGGATTTTTATTTTTTTTTTCATTTTTTCTTTTTTTTCGTTTTTCGTTTTTCGTTTTTTTTCTTTTTTTTCGTTTTTCGTTTTTCGTTTTTTTTCTTTTTTTTTTTGTATCTTCTTCAGCCAGTTTTAAATGAGTTTCGGTCTTAAAATTTTTTTAATTTTAACCCATAAGCGAAAAATTAACGCGATGATGTTAGAATCAATCCATGATTTTGAAAGTTTTCATGGAGAATATGTGCAAGACAACTACTCATCGTTTTGGGGCTATGAAAGATGAATAAAATATTGCCATGATAATTGCTCTTTCTTGGCTAAGATTAGAATTATTTTCGTCTTGTTGCAGTATCTTACATCTATTTACCATCATGCAGACTTCGAAGTGATTTTCGAGACTTTGATGAGGCGCTTTAAAAAATGCTGTGCTTTAACAGAGTTTCACTTATGGCTTCTCATTTAAATAAATTTCTTTGTGTGAATACATGTAATGCCTAGAAATCAAGCTCCTATTTCCTAAATGATTTGTTGATTTCAGTTTCGTTCGTTCGTGGCTAGGGAACATTTACCGAGATATGCAACGTATGTCATTTAAAGTAAGCCCCTAATCCATGTAAATTCTTAACTGACTGACAATAATTTTTTTGTATCTAAAATAACAGGCCAACGAAAAAATAAAACAAAATTAACTGAACTTCAACTTGTGTGAAAAAGTGTGAATTACAATAAAAAAAAATAAAAAAAAAATTCAATCGCCTCATAAAAGGTTAATGGAAAAGGCTTTTAAGTTGATCCAATTTAATGGGGTCTTATAATTATGCAGCATTGCAACGTTTTTATTTATTTTTTTTTCCCCCATGTTTATATTTCTTTTCTAAATTGACTTGCCTTTAAATCTGTGAAAAATCACCAAGACTTCATTGCATTTTCATTTAAAAACAAATTTATTTTTTTTTTATTTTTTTTATTTGTTGTCCACAAAAATGAGCGCACCACAATGAGCACAAAATAATGAAAAATATTTCTTTTTTTTTTTTTTTTTTGTTTTGGCATTTAAGCCTTTTACAGACGAAAACAGCCATGACAACTACATCCATTGGTAGAACCATTATGCATAGAAATTTATTGAAAAACTTAAATGGAAATGGAAATAGAAATTGCCAAAAGCGCTTTAAATAAGACAGAACAAATAATACAAACGGCAACTAATCGGAAGATAAAAATTTATGGCCAAATTTAATAAGCGAAGCAATGTAAAATTATTTGCATCTGAAGAAATTCTAATTTTGCATAAAATTTAAATGACCAAAGAAATTAATTTAAATTATTAATGGAAATTTAACCTAATGTCTATTGTCGTTTTTGTTTTTAATAAAGGCGAGTATTTAACGAGTAGTAAACTAACTGAATTCAAATAAATCTTAAATTAATTGTTTTTTTTTTTTATTATTGTACATAAATATTAAGAAATGCATTCAAATTTTCGAAAATTTTTAGTTTTTTAGACCAAATAAATATCTTTACGGTCAGTCAAATTACAATTAGTCAAATTACAATTAGGGCAATAATATCCCGGAATATGGGGTCAAACGGCATCTTGAAGTGTAAAAAGGTGATAAACAATTGAACGGTATGCGTTCGTAATCATCATTGAGAGTGAAGAAACGAATATTCTGGCAAAGTCTTACAAACCCAATGCCTTTCAGTATATATTGTAGACCAAGTGCTGAGAAAGTCGACGAAAACTTAACATCGACTATTGTAGAAGAATGTGACTGTAGGTAGAATTACAAAAATCATTTGGGTATTGCCCCCCAAATAATGGCGATAGAACCATGAGTTTTTTAAAATTAAATTAACGCAACCTGAGCACGCTAAAGAACATACTCACGGGATACTCTGCCTTACATGTACACCTGAACCGTATTGGCGTGGTGGAAAATGATGATTGCAGGGCATGCGGTGGTAATTATTTATTGTCATTAGAAGTGCCTTCATTGTCATGAAGAAGTGCCTTAGCACTACAATCTAAACGATCTATTGCACTTATTATTGCCACCGCCACGTCTAAGACCCTGACAAATTAAAGGATGCTGCTCGGTGTAAATAATGACTATTTCTTGTGTAGCAAGCGTTTTTTCCTGGTGCCAAGAATATCTTAAGACGATTTATTCTCATCATTACGGAAGCAACCTTCATCCGTCGTGGAGAAGTGCCTTAGCACTATAATCTAAACGATCTATTGCACTTATTATTGCCACCGCCACGTCTAAGACCCTGACAAATTACAGGATGCTGCTCGGTGTAAATAATGACTATTTCTTGTGAAGCAAGTGTTTCTTCCTGGTGCCAAGAATATCTTAAGATGATTTATTCTCATCATTACAGAAGCAACCTCCATCCTAAATATGTGCTCTCTAAGTCTACAGTGCATTGTCGAAAGACCGTTTACCAAACTCAGATTATTCCTCGATGGTCTGATCTTATCTTATTGTACTTTCCCAACAAAAGATAACAAGGAATTTTTCTCATAAAATCTTTTGATTTCATGTTAAGTAGACTTTATTACATGCCCAGATTTTTAACTCTTGCCATAAATTAATTTAAATTTGATTTTTTTTCTTTCATTTTTAAATTGATTTTACAAATGATTTTTAATTAAGATCAGCCATGTTTATGACTCCAAATTGTGGAGAGATGATAATCGGACGCAGAAATAAATTCTTTAAACCATAAAATGCGGAAACTGACAGCTTTCAAAGAATTTATAGCCTTAATTAAAAGCCAATCGTATTGATTAACAATAATTATTACTTCATTTTATATTTATACGACGATTTTATTTAATATTTTTTTTTTTTTTTTTTTTTTTTTTTTGATATTCCAATTTTAAAATTCGTATTGTGAGCAGTGTTGCCAGAAGTAGAGTAAAATCCATTCAAAGCTAAAACAGAAGCATAGGGGAAATTAAATGGATTTTTGACAAAATGTAGGGACTTTTTCACTGTCCGTTATTTACGGTGCTGTTGCCTATTAGATAGGTTCTTGCCTTATTAGACATGAGACCACGGCACAAATCCCAGGACAAACAGCTCCATTTTTTCGGCTACTTCCTCTGAGAAAAAAAACTTGAGAGCAAAAGAAATTACCACTTAAAGTTTCTAAAAAATTTTGTTCGGAGTCGACTTGAAACTGTAGGTCCCGCCACTCTTGTGTAAAACTACCCAATATAACATAAGTGGTGTGAGAAGCTCGATAGTAGTCCTGACTGGAGGATTGTAATGATCAATTGTGTATGTATGTATTATTTATGAAAGTAATTATTAATTAATTTTGAGTTTAGCAATGAATATTTTTAAAATAACATAATTTTCTACCTGAACTTAATTAAAATTATTATTTTAAGTTTAATTTATGATATTGGTAAGCTTGGGGTATTTTTATCTTTTGTCGGATTGTCAAATGCCAATAAAGGCAATAACATCCAGGAATACGGGATAAAGGACTATTAAATGGGTGCCTGGTCATCATGAAATGGTTGAAAATGAGGAAACAAATATTCTGGCTAATTGAGCCAGAGTATTATATAACATAAGCCTAGATAACTCAATGGCTCTTAGTACATTAAAGACCAAGAGTTGAGAAATTAAACAGAAACGTCACATCAACTATTGTGGAAAAATGCGGCAGTAGAAAGAATTTCGAAAACACTTGGACGCAATCCTAATGAGGAATGGCATCATTAGTATTTCAAAACTTAATACAAGCGACCAAAGCACACAAATGAGTGTACCCACGGTACACTCCACCTTACATGTACACGAGAATCGTGTTGGCGAGATGAAAAATGATGAATGGAAGGCATGCGATGAAGACATCGAAACGATGAATCATCCTTTGTTTTACAGACAAGTTTTTGTAAGCTCGAAATCCAGATATAACTTATCACATGGAAGTTTGCACAAGATACAGCCTTCCTACAGAAAGTGTTGTTGACTTACCTAATGATGAGCGCACAATAAGCCATTTTTGTTGTATTTTCTTTTTAGTTGGCGTAGTTATATTTCAGAAACTTCTCTGGCAACACTGATTGCGAGATGGGATTATGATGATGGTAAACCGCAAATGATTTGATTTTATTCGGGCAACGACTGATTGAAATGATCAGCATGATTGTTTTCTTTTTTTTTTTCTTTTTTTGCTTGCGTAAAGTAAAACATGGCCTAAAGCTTAAAACGAGTTTTAATGTTTCTTTGTTTTCATTTTTTTTTTATCAATAAATTATAATAAAGTTGTTTCAATAAATCAGTAAATTATATGGTTTAATTTTTAAAAAGGAAAAGACTTATGCTTTGTTTTCACTTCTCTTATTTTGATATTTTTAATAGCCGGGCCACCTTAAAATAACTAAATTATAAAGAAAAGGAAAAAAAAATATTTTTTAATTTATAAAATGGGAGGAGTATTAAACAGACAAGTTTATTTGCTTTTATTTCGATTTGATTATTCAATATCTCCGTTATTTTACCACCATAATATTTTTTTTTTTTTTTAATAAAAAAATTTAACAAAAATTTGTTAATTATAGTTTATAAACTGGTTTTGTTAATCGTAATTTTTGGATTTTTATTACGTTTTTTTTTGTTTATTATTCTTTTTTTTTTTACTGTGTTTTATTAACATAATAAATTTTATCTGTGTGGTTAATTTATAGTTTTTGATCTGCATTTAAAATGGCAGACGGGTTAATATGATTGAATTAAAAACTATCGTATAAAATAGTGAATAAATCATCAGGACCAGTTTTTGGCAACAGTGTCTGAATTGATTAATTTTAATTGGGTGTGAAATAGACAAGATTGCTATTCACTCTTTTTTTTTTTTTTTTTTTTTTGTTGTTTTCATTCAAAATCATCAAACTGTTAAATAATAAAACAAAATAAAAATTCATAATTAAAATTAATCGAGGTATGGAACAATATTTAATGAAGGCATAAAACGAGATAATTCTGTCATAGTGTAGTACGTGAAAGTCTTTTAAAAAAATTCCCTTTTACAATTAAATTATAATCCCATATACATAGATTCAAATCTAATATCTACAAACATTTCATTTTTCTTAGTAGCATTTGAATTCCACAGAGTTTTCCATCTTATACGGTTGGCTCCTGTTTTCTTTTTTTTTTTTTTGGCGTCTTCCCTTCTAGAACTGCACTGGCCTTGAACTTCTTGAGCCTTGAAATTCTGCTTATACTATCAGGATTCTTTCCGATAGTATAGCCGATCCATTACAATTTCCTAAGTTTTAATTGTATTATTATGGGTTACTCGTTGGTAAGATTCCACAGATCCATGTTGCTGATATTAGGCCAGAATATCATGCATACGATTCTGGGGTACTCGTTGATGAATGCCTGTAGTTTTTGTGTGATGGCCTTCGATACTAATCAGGTTTCATTTTCATACAGCAGAGTTCGTTTTACACATGCCGTGAATATTCTGTGTTTGATCCGTCTGAATATTTGTGAGCTTCTTCATATTGACTGAATTCGTTCGAATACCGCTCTCACTTTATTGAGTCTGTTATTTACATTTGTTTCTGTATCGCCATTTGTTGTCACTATACTGCCTAAATAGTAGAAGCTCTCTACGTATTCGACTGGTTGGCCTTGAAGCATGATATTATCTGTGCTTGCGTTATTAATTCGCATGGCTTTCGTTTTATTGATATTTATCTCAAGTCCAATACTGCAAGCTAGTTTTTCTAAACATCCTAGCTTCATCTGTTTATTCGAAAGTAAACAAATATCATCTGCATAATCCAAATACTCAAGTTGACATGAAAGGCTCCAGGTTATTACTTTTCTCTCTAAAAAAAAACTACGCTCATGATATCAACCAGGACGATGGTGAATAGCTGAGGTGATAGAGGCATCTTAGTTTACTTCAGTATTTATGTGAAATGATTGACTTATGCTTTCCATATGGCAATCCGTCTGATTAAAACTTTAAATTAATGAAACTCATTTTATTTTTAATTTTCCTCCTATACAGGCCCTTAGTTTTCAAACTAAAAAAGAGTGTAAATGAATGAATTTAATGTCTCGGCGTTAAGGTCTCAAATAAAAAATATGTTTGAAGTTTAATTAGTTATTTTAAGGCGTTTCTAAAATTAAAACAACACTCTCTCTCTCCGTTATTAAAAAAATAAAACGAAAAGCAAACCAACTTTAATGGAAATATCATGTCATTTTCAGTTTAACAATTTTTCTAAAAAAAAAAAAAATTCAAAAATTCAAAAGAAGAAAACAACCTGATACAGTTACGCAGGTTTAAACACGCACCACCGAAAAATGAATGTGAGACAATCGTTCATTGGGACAATGACTGTTCGTATGTATTTAATGGCAATAATAACTGAATTAATTATTAAATAATTATTACCATCGCTAAAGCTCTTATACCGACTACACAGACATCATTATCATCAAATGAAATGAAATGAAATGAAATTAAATTAAATTAAATTCGAGTATAATTAGTTTATTTGTATAACAGAATGCGAGAAATAAATTGAGGGAGAGTAGTGGAAACGGAAATTGTGCCTAAAAGTAAATACATTCACTCTAAAGCGATTGTTCGAAAAGAACAAACATAGTTTTCACTAGTTTCTCTACAGGAAATAATTATGAGCCACAAAAAACCAAAATATGTTTAAATGCCATGCCAAACACTAATTCAATTTAAATTAGCGACAGAGAAAGAAGACTTTTCTAGTTACTTCAAAAAAGTACTTGTCTAGCATAGAGTTAGGAAAAAAAAAAAGGCGGGGAAATGAATGCCGAATTAATAAAGGCAGTTATTAGGGGTTAATAAGTGTAAAATAATTAATAGTTAAGTTAAGTTTACCAGAGTATACATACATATTAGAATAGAGAATGGATCCAATATGCATATTGGGAGAAAATTGGGTAAGAAAACTATTGCTGAAGTACTTACAAAATGCAGACTCGCACTTAAGTTGATATAAGAAAGTTAATGCACTATGCATCGGAGATTTAAACGATTAAAATGAATTAAATAAGTTGGATTACCAATACCAAACCAAGTTTGATTTTAAGATGCCACTGAGATCAGACCAGGAGTTAACACAGTAAACTTGTTGTGCGTCATAATCACAATGCAACTCCACCATACTCATCTATGATTACATTTCAAATAATGCACACAATACATTCAGAAAGCCCCTGTTAGCTTATCCTCACAGAAAACATAACATCAACAACCAACAGCAACCGTTTTAATAATTGTTAATGTTACCACGGAAATCTGTTCATACATTATATGTTCATACACATATTCGTACACATGTACATACATATATACAATATATTATCACGTCTGATACCTGTAAACTGTAATTAATTATCGAACATAGAAAAATAGGAAATTAAATTATTTTAATACACACTGTGATTAATAATGAATAAATATTAGAATTTATAGGCCAAGTATAAAAGTCAATGGCATAATATTTGGTTTCATATTTTCATTTTCAAATGACTGTGAACTATGAAATTATCGTTGAATTACTTTGGTATTGTTGTATTAATCCTTGCCGTGTGACATTATTTATGTCTCTTTAATGGAATGCCATAAAAGTGATTTTAGTCGTTCCTTTTATATTAAATTTTATCACTGTGATTAATTTATTTTATGGCACGTTTTACAAATTCAAATTAAATGAACGACAACAAATACAACACAACAAGAAAAAGTTGATTTTTAATTAACTTGAAAACTTTTGACGCACCCACTTACTATACTCACCTCACCCAGTTGTGTTTGATTGTCGTCAGTTATTGTTGATGTTATCTGTGTGTTCACTTATCAGCAGCTCATGGCATGACATAGAATGGGGCTTAATTTCATTATAAGTAAGCTCTATCGTGTAAATCACTTTTTACAACATTTATTAGTAATTCGCTTATCTTAAAAAAAACAAATCTTTTACTCCCTGCTATATGAAGATCCTGTAAATGACAGTAAAATTAATAAATCTTTTAAAGACCTCCACCATTTAGCACTTATTCACTCACTTATTCATTCATTATGTGCACAGAACTTTTTCCCAAAAAATCTATCTACGCGTTAACACACAAAACGCTCGCTTTTTGAATCAACGCACACAAAGTTATTTAAAATACATAATCTGCCCCATTCTAGGTGAAATGTATAAAGAAGAAAATTCTAAACGGGCAATATATATCCATAACATATCTGCCATTATTATGCATGACGTTCAAGCTGCATGGCGGTACATCAAATTGAACTGATCAAATTTACATACGTATTCATAATATTTATTTTTACTTAGTACAACAGCACATCAAAATTATAAATTCAAACTTGATTTTAGAGCAGAGAAACAAAACAATTACAAAAAGTTTGAATTTTATCCATTTGATCTGTGGCCGTGCAGTTTTAGACATTTTTCGATTGAATGACCACGTCACCAGGTTCGAATTACATACCGGGTGCAACAAAACTTTCTGTCAAATACTGCCACTCATAAATGTTTCTGTGGCATGTGAGTCCTAAATCTGGTGCCACTTTCTCAATTGTTTCACTCCAACGATTAAATTATCCATCGAATTGAACTGAATAGATTGTTTTGCACATAACGGATCACAATATTTTTCCAATTCTTATACAAGTCAGCACTCATCAAATTTTATTTGCGAGAAGAACGAAAAGCATCTCTTAAAAATTATTCTGTCTCAACTAAATATCGAGGTTCTTTAAAGAGCTTCTTTAACGATAGTTGCAAAGTTCTATGGCCCATAGTGTACAGCATAAGTCTAGATACCTTAATATATTTGAAAGATATTGTAAATTTTAAGCAAATGTTTGGAAGAAAGGAAAGA
This sequence comes from Sarcophaga bullata, assembly GCA_005959815.1. Lineage (NCBI taxonomy): Eukaryota > Metazoa > Arthropoda > Insecta > Diptera > Sarcophagidae > Sarcophaga > Sarcophaga bullata. The sequence goes on from QOCX01000003.1 coordinate 1,602,835, forward strand.
TTTTTTTTTAAATTTGTTTATCTTACTTTTTTAAACAAAGATTAATGGTCCATTTATCGATAATTAAGCTTTTCAAATATTATCCTGTGATATTTTGCATGTAACAACAAGCCCATTTATTAATCTTTAAATATTTGAATGAGAGAAAACCTATAATGTTTTCTTTTTAATAGCATAGGGCTGATTTTACTTACTGGAAATTCTTCATCATTTATTATCGTTGTTTTATGTTCGTACGTTGACGTCAAGTAATTTTCTTGCCAAGTTTATTTAGTACATATAATCACTAAGTATACATGATTATAAATTGTTTGTTATCCTTCCCCTTACCTCCTTATCAAATAAACCAATAAAATGTAATACAAGTAAAACTCCCACATACTTAACAGGAAAATTAGCCAAAAACCCCAACACCCAACTCTGCCCTAATCTACGGTTTCATAAAACAGTAAAAACATATTTTCCTAAGGAGTCTTTTATATTGGTAGAGTATTGGAGTGAGTGGAGTGATTGGCTGGCTGGCTGGCTGGCTGGCTGGCTTTGATGGCAGACTGTGAGGCAGGCAGTAATAAAACGATATCCGTTGAGTGCCATAAAATTACGTTGACTTAATTCCATACACGATTCCCACAGCAATTCAATTTTCTTTCAAATTTTTTGTAAGTGCGTGTTTAAACTTGATCTCTCTTTGTATAAGGCAACTAGCCAGGGATTACTCGTCCTTACTCAAGTTTGTCTCATAAGAGATAATAAAGTGTGTCGTACAAAGGGATGATATTGGGGCGATGGGCCTTTAGAGACATGCATATTTAATTTTTTTTTTTATATGTGTGTACTCATTTATTATAGCACAGACACAAACACATTTGCTTTCGTTTATGAGGATATGTACATATGCGTGTGAATAGGCCATGTATTCTTATAAAGCTGTATCCGTGTTAAATCGTTGTATGGTTTATACCATTTGTACCGTTTTATAAGGGTTGGAAAATTGCGTACACATGCGTCAAATAATCATCTTATTTTCCTTAGTATCCTTTTCTATCAAGTCCTTTAAATATCCTTGTGTGTGTGTGTATGTTAATGTATTGTGCCATTTTTTATGTTTTTTTTTTTTTTTTTTTTTTGATATTTTTGGCCACACCCTGGTGTACATATATATTCAATAGATTCAAAAGACTCCATAAATTTGTGGCGTATCTTTAGAAAACTGCTGAGTTGGCATGGTTGTTTTTGAATTTCATCCCCTATTTTACAGTTTAACGACTATTTTATGCGTTGCCATAATTTCTTTCTAGTCTCTTTTTTTTTTTTGTTGGTTTTATTTTTGTAAGACAATCAGCTCTACATCGTGTTCTAATGACATCAAGGGTGTTAGGACTACTTACACACAAAAATGATTACATGTATGCATACATACATACATACATACATACATACATACATACATACATACATAGATTGTGTTAATTTGTAAAACTAGCCATATTTATAATTTCGTTTCCTTTTTGCCGTCGCCAAATATGTATTTGTCTAAAGAGGACATCATATTATTAAAGTAAATAAATCGCCAATTTTAGGAAGCTAACAAAAGAACAGTTACAAGTGTGATATTTTTTTAATTTTTTTTTAATAAACTAAAACAAAAATAAATTAAAACAAAAATAAAAAAATTTTATAATATTAACGAAATATGTCCACAATTGAAAAATTAAAAAAAAACAGTTTTTCGAGATTCTAAAAATTCTTTGAACCGTCTTGTGCACTCCTTGAGCCTGATTTTATTTTGATTGTATCTGTGCTGTTGCCATTATCTTCGTGCTCGTTTTTTCTTCAACCAAATATCATCCCTAGCGTTATGCACATCCTTTGGAGTTCTCAGCTGTATATTTATAGGACAATGTTCTCTGTGGTATTTGTGAAGTTTTCCTACTTCACTTTAATTTAAAAAATGTCAAATTATTTGATTTGTTAAAGAAACATTAGCTTATCGTTAATGCTAATAACGAACCAGCATCTTTTAAATATTACACAGTGTAAGAGCTTGCAAAGTCCCATTGATGAGGAACTCTTTAAAATTTCAAATCATATTAAAAATATTTTTAACGTACACATTTAAACGATAGTTTTTCAAAATTGTAATTCTCACACAAACTGTATACAGAATCCACCTATGTAATTAAGGTTGTCTGGTTGAGCCAATCGCTTTTGTGAATCGAGGATATGCTATCGATTCTTTTAAGTTTTACCATCGCAACAATTCAATCATTAGTTTTAGTTTAGATAGTTTAAGTTAAACATTTTATTGATTAAAAAAAAAACATTACTTTATAATCCTTCTAATTACGCAAGGTCTGGTAATATTTTTTGAGGCAATTTTGAGAACGCAAAACCTAAAGGTTACTCGAATTGGTTGCAGCAATACGAAATAGATTTGTTTGCGATTCTATTGGTATGCACGATAACTAAATCCCAGAATAATTTTAAAATAATTAAAAATAAATTTCTATTCTCTCTTTTATATGTAACTCAAGCCATTAGAGTTTCTTTCATGGCAAGGTTTCATGACGCAAGGCTTTCTACTTTAATAAATACAGATATTGTATGAAATTTTTATATCATTGATGATGATGATGATGATGATGATAATGATGATGATGGTGATGGTTTACATGCCGAAACGTGCCATCCGAAATACATGCGTTTTATAGTCTAGTTCGGTCCATGTATGCATTAATGCATGTGTTCATCTTTGAATATTGTTGCAGGCAACCAACAACTTTGTAAATATGGGGACTTGCATGCACCATTGAACATGCAATGAAAATAATAATATTTTAAAATGGCTCAAACTAGCAACAGACACACACACACACACTAACGTATGTACGTAAATAAGCCTTATGAGGCGTTTTTCAATTCACCAATTGCATTCAAATATCGGGTTGGATTTTTAGTTGCAAAAACAAAAAAAAAAAAAAAAGCTTGCAGAACAAAAAACTAGCAACTAACTATGCCTTCCAGGTTTATGAAAATGGTAATAAGCCTCTGGCGCGTAAAATGCAATCCTTTTTTACATTTTCGAAAATCACTTGATTAGTTGGCCTTAAAGACAAGAATGAAGAAGAATTAAACATCGAAAACTGGTCAAAAGAGTTGTACAGCGTAAATAATGGTAATGGTAATGGATGGTTAATGGTTAAGCGTATTATCTTTTAAATGAAATTATAATTGAAAGCGATTTTCACTACAACGTACGTGCGTTTTTTAATCGTAACTTTTACAAGTACATGGTTTGAATGGGTCAAAGTGGTTTTTAAAACGGTTTTTCGTTTTGTTTTGGTTTGGTTTGGTTTGTTTTGGTTTAGTTTGTTTCTTTTCTTTAAGTTTTCAATGTTTAACGCACTTTTTAAGATAGTTTCAAGTGTTTTTTTTTTAATATAATATTTTTTTTTTATAAAGTTTGTGCACGACAAAATTTGGACACTTAAATCGAGAGCAATGTACTTAACCTGTCCCAGACCAGAGAGAATCTTAAAGTTCAGTTCACTGAGTAGAGTTGACAGATAATGATTTTCTTTCTGACAAGAGTGTAATTATTGTCATGTGATATTAATCTCACACTGTAGTCTAGTGGGTATTGTATTGGCCGCGAGCCCGTAGTTCAACCTCTAGCTTGGCCAAAAACGAAATATGAAAAAAATGTTTCTCTCAGCGGACTTCAAGCAAAAACTCTAGGAATAAATAAAAAATTGTCGTGCAAAGTTTGAACTTTAAACTGAAGATCCCGACACTCATAGATAAAATTAACATTCACAACAAGGGTGGTGTAAGAAGCTTGATTCTAATCCTAAAGGATTGTAATGACCAATTAAATAAGTAAGTAAGATCTTACACAATAGTACCGGGCACATTTACATAAGATTTCCAAAACGGAAACTAAAGAGACGAGTTCAGAGCACACCACTCTTGAATTTACTATCAAATACTTTACTGCACCTTATCTTACGACGATCCCAACTTCGTTTATACTTCGATACATTGCGTAGTCAAGAAATTAAACATGGGCTTTAATACAAAAGAGTTCCAGACATCCATTTGCACTAAGAAATTCTTTCAACTAAAAATTATGAAGTCTATCTAAAATTCCCTTGTGTAGAAGATTATGGAAGCGGACTTCGTTCAGTTGAATGCAGTTTCCATTAGGATTACAATCAAAGATAGTTGAAAGTTGTTTACTTTCTTTGAAATGGAAAGTTTTAGGTATAGTTTTGTGGTTTTGTTTTCCTCTTTTTAGTCGCTAGAAATCATTCTATTTCTCAGTTTTTCTGCCTATAGAATGAAAATGAATTATTTGAAGTACTTGTATGGCATCGGTTTTCTTTAAAACAACCAATTTTCTGTTGTGTTGGATACGTATAAAAAGAAAACGCTTTATTAGCCAAATGGATGTTTCCTGCAAAATTTTGAAATTCAATTTCTAACGTGAGTGCTTAAGGAAGTTTTGAGAACTCGCCGCCCTCTCCTCTTTTCTTCATTTAAAAAGTGTATTTTTCAAAACATTAAACAACTGTAGTCATTACAACTTCAACTGGAAATGATTTGTAACGGTAATTAAATTGTTGATTTTAATGTTGCAAAACGAAAAAGTAATTTTCCTAAATCGATTTTAAAAGCACGCATTACATTTCGTTGCAACAAATATTGCATAAATCCTATACTAACACACACACAGCTATGCGCATTGGAAATTACCAACAACAAACCATTTTTATTAAACAATAGAACGCATTGTTTTATTAATAATTTAAAACTGTAAATAGTTTAAAAATCTCGAATGTATATATGTGAGTGTGTGTGTATAGTGCACACACGTATACATATCTACGCATTATATGCAACATTTTGAAAGAAACTTAATAAACTTGTACGAGTCTACAATCAAAACTTTCTGCCACTGTTACACTACACGTATGTACTTCATAAGCGTTGCAAGATAGTTATATGTATGTACACTCATTGTTTTTTGCTTGCATGGTGTTTTCCTTGCATTGTTTGTTTCAATATATATATACATACATACACACTCGTCAGTTAGTCAGTTAGTTAGTTAGTTAGTTAGCGATTGATGTATTTAAGTTTTGTTAAATTGTTTGTTTTCTTAATTATTTTTTAATCGCCACGATTTATTAAGAAACAGTCCAAAGATAATTACTGATAATTACCGCTTCAAGTGTGAGCGTGAGGCAAGTTAATGTTGCAACTACAAAAATATGAAATTTATAAATAAATCTTGTGTGGAAAAATATTTCAAACATTTTTCAAATGGGAAAATGTTAACAAAAGCAAATACTTTTAAAATTACAACAACAACAACAACAACAACAACAACAATAAACTACAAGATATACAATTTTCATCACCTTTGCAGTAGAGTGTGAAAACCAAATAAAATATTCATATCCGGTTTTAGACAACAGAGTTAACTAGTTAAGCCAACATTATTCAGATCTAGAAAATAAACCTTGTATACCGACTTACATTATTATTATTTAATTATGCTAAGATCTTGAAACAAAATTCAAATTCATTCATGAAAAATAAATCTCACGACAACATTTTATTCTTGTAACTCCTTAAATATCGAAAGCAAATTAAAACCAATTTAATGTCTAATGTAGGTATGGTCTTTTGTACTACACTGATTTACTATGTATGAGTTTAGTTCGAACATATTCTTAGTACACCTGAATTTTAACATTCAACTGCTTTAATTATTTTAATAGCGAACCCATTTACAAAAATTTCAGATCTTTGTACAGTTCCTTGTATCGGATCAAATTTCACAACAGTTTGGTTTGTAAGATCAATTGGCAAAAAATGTTCTGCTACTTTATTTGGCTCTTATCAAAGGCAGACTTTCTCTCTCACCACTGTTATCACTTTGTTGCGTCAAAGTCTTCCAATGCAACTTTTAACAAATCGTCTTCATTAAGAACACTGTCGAGAATTATTTCCTTTATATCATCAAAGGCCACATCCAAAGTAGCTTCAGAGGTATCCAAACAATAAAAGATTACATATTAAGTTTACGGTGTTATTTCAAAATCGTGTAAAAAAGATCGTATAAAAACATTATTTAGTGTATGGTGGGTTCGACGTTAGCCTTAACATTCTCGACTTCCTGGCATAGGACGATTCATCATTCATGATATCATTTGCTCTGCAACTGAGTGATTCTGATAAGTATGTATACATAGGTCAAATGTATTTCAGGGTCTAACAAATGTCCACATCAATAAAAAAAACTGTAAAGAAAGTGTCTAAGAAACACAGAGTTTAAACACGCTTCAAGTTAATGCAATGCACTTCTCAATTTCAATGCACTACGATTATTTCGCTTACATTCTCAATTGAAAAATAAGCAATTTAGAAAGAAACACCATATTTCAGTGACTCCTTATTTCTTTTTTAAATTTCCGAAAAAGATCTAAAATGTTCTGAAATGAACTTTCTAGACTTCACTTCACTTGAACGTTTAAGCAATGGATACAATTGCTGGATTTCTATCGTTGAGATATAAAATATCTTTTTTCAACATTTTCAACTTGTATCTACTTATTACAGTACTTAGGATAGATATTTTTGTTATTGTTTTCACAACAATAATCAAAAATTTAAAAAAAAACAACAACAAAAGCAATTAATTAATGCCATACTTAGAAGAAAAAAAAAAGACTAAAACAACTAAAATTATCATGATGATTGTGATGATGACGATGAAGATGAGAAGAGGAAATATTCATAAAATTTCTTGCAGTTTCCACAGAATTGGTGGTATACACTGTATGTTGGCTACTAAATACACGCATACATATATAGACTTACACACTGTAAAGCATATGAAATCACACAAATGAGAATAGAAATGAATGTGCACAATAATTTTAAGCATAAACAATTGTAAAGGGCTCAAAAGAGCAGACACATTCAAATACATCAGGTATTTTATGTGAAGTACACCACGTACGTATGTACCTCTCACTTATAAGTATATACGTACACCCCAGTGTGGATTTTAGCGTAGCATAAATGTATGTGCATGTATATACAGTCCTGGTCTTACAATTAGCACGTCAATGCAGTACAAAGTATAAATTTCCAGGATTACTTTCAAGAATTCTCTGATATTTTGCATATGGTATAACAATCCATGCCACTCGAAACACTTTCCACAGCTCTTGAAAATTTTTTAATTTTTTTATACAACTTGCGTCTCAAGATGGTTCAATAAATTGGATCGGAATCAGAGCTTTATTCTGGCCATTATATAATATTAACTTATTGGTCCTCTAAATAATTTATTCGATCGTGCGGTGTATTATCATTATCATTATCAGTACCATTATCATTACCTTGCTTTAAAATCCATTTTAAATACGTTTTCATAAGCGAATGGAATCAAATGAACTTTTATTATATATTTGATTAAATGTTGATCCATTATTTATGATCGGATCCATAGTATGCTATATGCCAGCTGGTCCTTCCGTTATGCTTAATTACCTTCAAAGTATAGTGTGGACACGCTATGTTCTTTCAATTCGAATCAGAATTATTGAATTAGATACACCACTCGTAAAAACGTTTTTTATGAATCGTTTTATTCTGTCAATTTTATTTCTTTATATTTTAGCGAAAGAGAGAAAATATAGGAGAATGTTTTTTGCCAAAAACCCAATGAAATTGGTTGCCTTTAGTCTATGCCGGATGCTTGTTGTAAAATTCAATTCTCTAACGAGATTTTATATTTCTAACGCCATTATGAAGGGAGACTTTTTCGCATGAGTAATAATTAAGCGGTCCTTACACGTTGCTATTAATTGTACAAACAACTGTTATGTTGAATGGCTGATTAGTTGTCGGTTGAATGAAAATCAAAATTTTTTGATACAACTTGTTGTAGGCCGTACATAGATGTAATGGAATTAATTCGTTCCGTCATGCTAACCACATCAATCTTTTTTTTCCAATTACTAAAAAATAATAACAAATCATATAGTGTGCTAATTATATGTCCCGAATTATTTATTAATTTTTTTTAAAAAAGGAAATTAATTGTAATAATTATTGCTAATGTTATAATTTATTTATTTCGTTTTATTAATTACAGTCACGAAGTTATTTCAAATAGTATGTGAAAAAAAATGCATTCCTCCTGTACGTTTAAGTATAAAATTTCGCCACAAAATTTTTGGTGAATGGGTGTGCTAATTATAAGACCACCACTGTATATATATGTACAAGTACATATGTGTATGTGAATGTGTGTGTATAAAAGTGTATTTTTATGTTTAAAAGCGTAAGCATAACCACTAAATGCTTAATGAATGTTGTATACGTCATCGTTTTATTCATTTGTTGCATTGCAAGTCAACTTCTATCGTAGCTTTGCCGTACTACAATTCGTGGCAGTCCACCACTATGATGCGCAACAATAATTTCATTTCAAGATACATAAACAAAGAACAACAAAATGAAATACCAAAAAAAAAAAAAAAGAACACAAAAACAAAAAGGCTAAAATGATTTGTAATTGTGCGTTTATTAGCCATTTTAACAGGCAAGCAAGCCATTATATTCGCTGGACGCTCAACACCACCAACATCAGTACTGCCAATGCTCCTGAACTTAACTGATGTGATGATGATGATGATTGCCACATCTAAAATAAAACAATTGTGCGAACATTTAGCTTTTAATTGCTATAAATTGTTGTTTTTATTATCATGGTGTTTTTTTTTTTATTGAATTTTTCTTTTTAATTTTATTTTCATTTTTTTCTTTTCTTTAAATGACTTGAGTCTGATATTATGTTGAAAACTTGCAATGTCTTGTATGAACTGATGTGACTGTTAAATTTATTAAAGTGAAGTGAAATTATTTTCCATTAGAAAATAAACCATTAAAGCAATCACATTCAGAGTCCTCATAATAATCAACAACTTTATCCAGTTCTTTTTCACTTCTGTTAATTTGAAAAACTTGTTAATTAAAATGAATTAGGAAATAATTAGAAGACAGTGGTTAAAAGAGCCCAAAAAAATTGCAAAAAAAAAAAAAAAAAACTATCGCAATTACTATGTATACATATGAAAAAAAAACAAAAACAACTTCATTGACGAACTGAAAAAAAATTAGAACAAAATTTATTTTTACAGAGTAGGATTGCCATAGGATTTGCAAGTTATAAGAAGTAACAATAATTGAGAGAAAACGTTCAACGAAATAAGATTAGAAAAAGAGATTATTTTCATATAAAATTTTAAAACATTTATAAGAGACTGTAGCTTCTGAATTATTTGAATTAAAAATAAATAATCAATTCAACAAAAAGTTCATTCTTTATTACACATTTTCGAAATTAATAGAAAATTTACACTCTCTTTTGTGAGAGACGTATCAGATCTTCTAAAACTTTTCTCAGTTTCGACATGAAAGATAAGCTACACCCGATAAAAAATATTTTTTGCTCGATAGTTCATACAAATTTCTGTCGAGCGTTCGATGTAAAAGATTGGAACCAAAAATAGATGAAATAATTGATTCGTATTAATGTGGCTTTAGACTTCGTAAATGTACGACCGACCAAAATTTTACATTACGCCAAAACCTCGAAAAGAGTCCCGAAACACAGGCAGACACATATCATCTTGTCGTTGATTACAAGGCCGCTTTTGATAGCCCGATTTTTGGAAAAGTCTTTAATGTCATGTCTGAGTATGGTATTCCCGCAAAACTGATATGACTTTGCAGGATGACATTTACTGACTCAAGATCATGTGTTAAAATAGAAAAGAGCCTCTTTTGATACCAAACGAGGTGATCAGCACAAGGAAGCACAATTTACACCAGAGGACACACATCTTAATCGCATATGTTCACGATATAGATGTTATCGATCAAACATGGCGAGTGGTAACCGCTGCTTGTATATATAATATTGAAATAGTATCGCTGAGAATGGGTCTGGCCGCATATGCAGACAAAACCAAACTTTTAGTTTTAACGAAAATGGAATCCATAAGATTGGGTCATCATGTGGACGATGAAAACTACAATTTTGAAAAAATAAACACTTTCAACCAGCTCTATACAGCATAAGTAAAAAGCGAACGAAATCACCATGGGGTTAAAACGGAGAATAATACTTGCAAAAAGATCTTACTTCATTCCTAGCAAGCACTTCAGAAAGAAAGGTCTCTAACGACTGACTCTGACTGACTCTATGCGTGCTGTTATATGGCGCAGAGGCATGAGTACTTGCGCAGGCGAATGAAGCTGTGTTTAGAACCTTTGAGAGGACAATTCTTTGCAAAATATATGGTACCGTTTGCATTGGTGGCAACTACATAGACATAGCTGTATATGCTATATGTTGACATCCTTATCGTTAGACGTATTAAAGAATAATGTTTACGTTGGCTTGAACATGTCATGGGTATTAGTGAAAACGCTTCGGCGAAAAGATCTTTCGAATACGTACCCTAATTTAGGCTAAAGTTAATAGGGTTGTGATATATGTATACACAATCATTAAAGAATAGAAGAGAGGTTTACACAAATACGAGTATTTTCGAAATTTGTGTTCAAGAACTTAATCTCTTAAACCACGGTTTCAATGTTTAGTATCTGCAATCTGTGGCACCCATAATTTATTTATTTTTTTTCTACACATATTTTGTGTATACATATCCATACATATACACATACAATACATGTAAGGTTTATTTAAGATCCGCCATTGTTTAAGAAAATTGAAAAAAAAGAAAGAAAAACAGAAGCCTATAACGTGAACAAATAACAATGAAAACAAAGTTTTTTTTGTGAATCAATTAACGCTTAGATTTCAATTGAATTCAATTCAATTGTTGCATTTGATCGAAATCAATCGAATCGATCGAAATCAATACTATTGAGATCTGACGAACGATCGAACGTTACAGTATTTGTTTGTTTGCCTAATTGTTTGTTTGTGTAGACAATTGTTTTTAATTAAATTCAATAAAATTGCTGCGAAGTTATTTCATTAAAAAAAAAACAAAAAAAAAAACAAATATTTTATTGATCTTTTCCATTAAGAACAGAACCGGATTGATAAAGCTAGGCTGCCAATAGTAAAACTGCTTCTTTTATAATCAATTCCAAAAGATTTATTTTCTTTTTTGTTTTTGTTCTTTTTGGTGTTTGTAAAAAATTCCCGATCAACACTTTCAATTAGTAAATGTCATTATTACAGGCTGCGCTTACATTTAGCGGAAGTGTTTGCGTTACTGATTTTTAAAAAAAATTAATTGCTGCTGAGTTTATTTTTCGCATAATTTTATAAATATTTATACGTCTGTCTGATATTGCTTAATTGAAACTGTTCATTAGGACTTTACATATTTTCTTCTGATCTAAGGGTATTTCGTTTTTAAGCAAACAAAAAAAGACACATAATCGATTAAACTTGCTTACTTACTTAATTGATTAGGACTACAACCTAGCTCTTCTCACCACTTATGTTAGGCGTGTTAATTTTATCCATGAATGGATACTTCTAGTATCCAGTAGTACTTCTACTGGATACTTCTGGTTAATATTGTATAAGGTTATCTAACATCACATTTGTATACAAACCTTCAGACCCGGGTAGATAGCATCTGCATAATTTATTTTCCGAAATTTGCTCGGTATAGCATATACAGGGACCTGTAACGTAATGTGTCTTTTGACAAATTTTGGAATCTTCATCGTGTAGATTGTGCAAATCCTAAGTTCATTTCATTACCATGACAAAAACTGAATACTTGAAATCCAAACTAGCTATACCCAATTGACCACTCCAGTGATTGCATGCAATTATACGGACTTCGATATTCATATCTACACATTACAAATATAACCTAAAAATTACAACACTTGATTCAATATAGTATTGGCTGGTACATTACTTCCACATACATTCAAACAACTGAAAATAAATCGAATGTCTTGCATTAAGCAAAATATATCAATACAAGTGGTGGCACCATTATTACAACTCATTTCGCTTTGCCATCTAATGTACAATAGAAGAAGTAAAAATTATTCATATCAGCAATGGCAAGTTAGCTGGTTTCAAACATTAATCTTTGGAAGCGCATCAGTGAAACTGCATCAGAACTGGTATAGATTTCCAGAAATTTTTGTAGCTAAGGAACCCGACAAGAAAATCTGTTGGAGACCAACCTACTGTTCTCGAGATGGCACATATGTAGCGAGTTGCACACAAAAATAAGAAGCATTACTGAGCAAAATGAAATGTATGTCCTTTGATGCAATTGCATGGAAAGCATTTGTTCCGACTTATTGTTTCGATCCGTTTTCATATAGGCAGGCCGAGATATACCTTCCAAATATCACATTTTTGCAAATAAAATATAATTTTCAAAGAAAAATGAATCTTAAATCACTTCCAAAGCGATGTGTTGCCCACTTTTTCTTTTGTCAATAGTCTTCTAAAAAAAAGACTATGAAAACAATAAAAACAACAGCAACAAACAATAATTTTTAACAAGATTACAAATATTGAAATTTATGTATTTTTAAAATAATAAAAGAAAAAAATCAATGAAATAAATTCATTGAAAAAAATAAAAATAAAAATAAATAAAGAATAAACAGCAGCAGCAGTAACAACGGCAAGCATCTATAAAAATTAACACAAAAACAACAAACATTTACTAAAATCCATACACACACACTCATACACATATACATATGTATGTACATGTACACCCGATCTTTAAAACGAACATTTACGACTATTTAATGTCGATATTGTTTTTAAATCCGCGACACAATCGATGACAACTGCCAATGGAGAAACAAAAATGAAAAAATAAACGGCAAAAATATTTCATAACGGTATAGTCGGTATGGAGAGAGTGTTTCTTCGTAGCATTCTTAAATAAGATAAAAATATTAAATTTATTTATTTTATTTACAAAAAAGAGGTTAATTACTGCTCGTATTTTACAAAAATCAAACTTCAGATAAAATGAAAAGAAGATACTACTGTTTACTAGTAATGTTATAAACAAATTAGACGCAACATTTGCTGCACAGCAATCTGTCAAAAATAGAATACATGAGTGTATATTGCAACACTATAATAAGCAACGATGCCGCTGTTTTGCATTTAGGCTAATTTCTATTCTTACCAGCAAGAGACTATTTGTGCTGGCAATACAATAAACAGGCATGTAATAGTGGTGTAATAATAGACGTGATAATTACGTTATAACTGATCTATTTATTTAACATATGTTTTACTAATGCATTGCTAACGCTGCTTGCCTGATACAGCAATTGGAAAATTCCTGTGACGCAAATGTTGCGTCCATTGTGTTTATATCATAACTTGTCATTTAACTTTGTTAAGCTTAATGTAGTGTCTCTTGCATTCGTTTACTATACTTTATAAAGAAAATCTCAGAAATACAATAAAAGAAAAGATAAAAAAAAAACAAGCAAATATTTTTATTTATTATTGTTTTTAACCATGTTTGAAAGCAATTTAGCGTATGTTCGATTAATCTTTTTTGATTTACGACCATCGTATTACAAGTAAAACAATAATAAAATTATGGAAATACAATAACAACGGCAACAAAATAATACACGCTCAAGTATAAAACATTGATAAATATAGTACAGGTAAAAAAAATGTAAACAGAACAGAGATGGAAAATGCAATACGTCAGCATACATGTACGCGTAAGATTATCTTATTTTTGGTAAACCAATATTTTTTCGCTTAAATGCTAATGACTTTGGAAAAGAGGTTCCTTTTCCTTGATCAGACATCTCTAATTAAACGAAATATAAAAAAATATTTCTTCGGCGACTTCCTCTCAGCAGATTTCTGGTAAAAAATCTGAGAGTAAATAAGATTGCCATTAAAAGTTTCTAAAAAAAAATCTTTAATTCGAAATCGGCTTTGAACTTTAGTTCCCGCCACTCATGTACAAAATTAACACACAACATCAGTGGTGAAAGATGCGGGATCGTAATGCTAACTAAAGGGTTGTCATGACCAAATATGTATGCATGTATGACTTTGGCAAAAAGGTTCCGTTTACACTAGAAATAAGTTTTCGTATAAACGATTGGGATGGGTTGCCCCTTCCTCATCATAATTTTATTTTTGACTAATTAAGTACATGTTGCGTACACAAGCGTTTGTTAATAAGCTTTTAATTTGTAAAATCAGCGTATATTTTATTGAAATCAGCAAAAGCTGTTTAGAATTGAAATGTCAATGAATTTCTTCCAGATTCGTGTTCTATTTACAAGATTTTCTCATATGCGCTAAACATTGTTTGCAGTAGAGAACACTAACCAAGAATATGTGGATATGTGCTTACCATTACGAATACCAACCATACTCTCTATAGCATAGCAAGTATGTATCTTGCACAAACTTCCTTAGCTTCTTCTACTTAATTTCTCTGAGATGAGTTATGTATGGAATAGTGTCGTATCATCCTTCATTTTCCATCATGGCAATACAGTTTAAGTGTATACGTAAGGCGGAGTGTACAGTTAGTACACTCATTAATGTGCTTAGGTCGCCCTTATTTACTTTTAAAATACTCATGATTCTCTTCTCATTCCCCAAAGTATTTTTATAATTTTTCCAATTGTGTCATTACTCCACAATAGCCGATGTGACGTTTCCATCCACTTCCTCAGCTTATAATTCGTACCGTCACATATCTTTTAATCACCTCCAGGAAGGTTTTTGATACCGTATTCCTTGATATTATTGCCTTAACTGTCATTTAACTATCCGTAAAGATATTTAAATTCCAATATATTCAGCTTACTAAATGATTACTAGCCCAGATCGCACATTCCCCTATCGTGCATAACTGCTCTTAAAAAAGCGTATTATGGCCCGGTAGCCGCAGAAAAAGATTTATTTTTTGGTTGCTCTATATACAAAGGCCCAGTCCTATCCTATCGTCATTTCTAGAACCATACATATACCAACTGGTCCTAATACCTCGATTCGGTAATACAAATTTCTTATTATTTCTATTTATTTTTATTTTTTTATGATTTAAAATGATTTACAAAATATACAATTATCCTTCCCTGACTCAACACTGTCATACAATAAAAAAATCGAATATTTTCAACTAATAATGGCATTTAATTGGCAACATTTATGCTTGAAAACAACCACAACGACAAAGAACAACGACAACAATAATCACAATAGAGAGTAATATATGACATATATTAATATATATAGACATACATATACATATATATACAACTATTCACATGTATTTGTATGTATATTCATATATGAATTGGAAATTAAAAAAAAAAATACGTATGCACAAGGGGAGAGAAGTGCATAAAAGACGGGGACATAAAAAACTCCTACATTTTAAGCAACTTGTGAACATGAACTTACAAACAATTGTTTCATTTCATTTGTATTGTTGTTGTTGTTTAAATAGCTGCCGCGATTTGAAAATTGTAAAAAACAAAACAAAATGTGTTACAACGCGCAGAGCACAAGAATCGTATGTAAGAGATATTGTTTATGTGTGTTTCTGTCTGTTTGCTTGTATTTTGTTATTGTTTTAGAGCCCAGACCAACAATAACAATAAATAAACAAAATTAAAGGAGAAGGTAGCAGACAGCTTTTGTTACATTAAAAATACATTCAGCGAAATAGTTCGAAATAATATTGTAAAATGGTAACTTAGATTTTGTCCTCTGCGGACCAGGGATATACACGTATGTTGTGAAATTATAAAATTTTCTCAGTGTACGTAAACGTACATATCACTTTATAGAACCAACAAATCCTTGGGCAAATTGTCTATACAGATTCAAATAAAACTTTCATTGTTATTTCTACTATTTTATGACCATAATCTCGTTATATTATTTGGCAAAATAAGTCAATTTTTGTCAAAATGAATGCATACGTATGAAACAAAACAACGAAGAATTTCCAATAAAACAGTTATGGGAGGAGTAAGAGTCCATATCGAAAATGATAATCGAATGTATTAGTAACGGTAATGCTAATGCTGTCAAATTTTGGTGTTTAAATGGATATCAAAATATTTAATAAGGTGTGAAAGCATTTCTTTACACTTGAGATGTAAAAAAAAAATTCAATCTCTTAAGCCATAATATTCGCCAAACTATGAACTTTTAAAATCTAGTAGGTAGTGTGTTGACTTATTAGATGTGACGGTGGCGGTTCAAACCTCTCAGTCCAGATATCTCCAACAAAACGACATAAAAAAAAAATATTTCTTAGGCGTCTTCTTCTCAGCAGTGTTTAGGCAAAAACTCTGAGAGTAAGTAAAAATGATCATGAAAAGTTTCTTAAGAATTCTGTCTGTCGTTCGACGTCGACTTTAAACTGTACGTCCTGCCATTTACACACACAATATGAGTGGCTTGAGAAGCCAGCTTGTAATCCTAACTAAAAGGGTTGTAAGCAGCAGCGGTTTTTTATATACTGACAATAACTTCTCGTCACATTTTTTAATTTTAACGAATTTTGGTTGTATCGATTGTATCGTAAAAGTATAAAATGTTAAATCGTTTACATTTAACTTTAAACGTTGAAAAAATATTAGAAAATATATAACACATATGCTCCAAATGGCTTAGAACTCTTCTAAAAATCCTGGCAGGTCATTTATTGTATTGTTGCAATACAAATAGAATGTGTGGCTACCAAACATATTATTTACTAAACAATTATGCTTTATCCTTCTTTCAAATATAACAGAGACAGTTTTTGTTTTTTTTTCCCTGTTTGTGTAATGGATAAAATCTATGACCTCAAAAAAGTGTCAGTTTGTAAACCGACATAATATAAGAGTCGCATCTATCAAAACAAACACTGCAGTTGGCTAAAACAAAAAAAAAAAAAAAAATCAATAGACAAAGACAAGCATGAACAGAAAGAAGATCCTGGACGGGCAACATCAAAGTGTGACAATATTTTGTCAACTCACAAATTGTCCATTAGTTAACTCACTACCCGAAAAAGAGAAGAAAGGAAAAGTAATAAAAAAAAGATCAACCAAATATTTACTGAAATAATGGAGTACAGTATAGTGTAAGTAAATGAAAGGTAAAGGATAAAGGATGTTTTGTAACAACAATTGCTTGAATAGTTTATAAAACAGAATGTTTATGCATTTTTTTTGTCGTTTTTCTCTGTCGGTTTGTCCAGGTATTATTACTGTCAATTCGACAATATTGTGTCATAAATTTTCATTTAAAACTTTATTTATGGTAGACTGTTCAACATCTCTAATCAAAGATTAAGTAGGCCAGTCTACTTAACAAAAAAAAAATACCGCCGGTATATGTCTATCTCTCTCTCTCTATTTGTGAGAATTTTCTTAATTTTCTAAATTAAATTCGGTTTTCCTTTTGTATAGCAGCACGAGTGTACGAAATGACTTCGTGACACTTGAAAGGGAAACCGTATTTAAGAGCTCGACCACCCGCATTTTAAAACAATTTTTTTTTAATTCAAATCTTTTCATTTTACCATCTCTTCTTAACAAATTCACAAACAGTACTGAATTTTAATTTATTATTTTATTAGTTTATTATCTCCGTGTATCTGTCTCTGTCACTCTCTTTTTCTCACTCTGTTTTAACAGAGATCTAAATATGTATTGTTGGTATTGTTGTTGCGGTGAATTTGTGGGAATTTATGAGTGATATCATCAGTGGCAATAAAATCTGATTGTTTGTTTTTTTTAATCCTTTCAAAAGATACTTTAAGCAGAAACTATCATAATCAAAGGCCAATGCACAGTTTCAGCTTTATCTGTAGAATTTCATCACGTAGCTTATATTCATTTATTGCAGTTTACAACGGCAAATTGTTGAGTATATAAGGCAAAAAAAAGTTACACAAGCGGTGTATTTATTGAATCTTCAGATTAAAAAATCTGAAACGATAATAAGTAGTGTAATCTTAAAACCAAGGCATCAGGAATTATGTTGGCTTTCGTCGTTTCTTAGTGATTTTTTTTTTTAATTTTGTACCCTACAATCCTAACACATCAGAAGCGAATTGCATTTGTAGGTACATAGACTTTGCCTGAATGGTGAAATAGTCTGAAACAAAGATACCAATCACGTACCCATCTTCAAGAAACAATTTTTCATTTTGCTTTAGTACAGAATAGATTGAACTCTGCAATATCCTATACGTCCTTCTAAAGCCAACTAAAATTTTTGGAATGCAAGTTCCAAACGGGCCTTTCAAATATCCCCTTATGTAAATATAGGTTACTCGCCTAGGTACAGTCTTTCACGAAAGCAATGTCTTATTGCTTTAGAACACAGTAAGTAGAATAACTTGGCAGTGATAACTTACTTACTTACTTACATTACAGTCATTAGAACTCTTTAGTCAATATTACATGCCATGAGTGGCAGACAAATTTCAGGGGAATTTTCATGGCAATTTTGATTTACTCTCAGAGATTTTGCCAGAAACCTGCTGATAAGAAGTCGCCGAAGAAATATTTTTTTTCATATTTCGTTATATTCAAGATGTCAGAGACAGAGCTTGTTGTACCGTGGGCTTTAATCTAATAAGTAAGCACACTATCTACTAGACTACGGTGACTTCTAAGTGAAAAGTCTATTCAAATGTCTCTCAGGAAAGTTAACAGAATAATTAACGATCATTTGTCTGATTACATGTGAACTTCGAAAAATAAAATACACGTACATACATGCGATAGCTGGTTTGGAGAGGAAAATTAAGAAACTATTCAGAATCTTGTAAGCCTAACAACGTAGAGAGAAATACGTACATATCTCAGGATCGTGGATACACTTCAACGAAATATGATCATAAGGTTTACAAATATATTCAACGAAGATATTCACAAAACATCTAGGCCGACTGCATAGATAGACATAATAAATCTTATCGGCTCTCTTTACGATTAAATAATGCTTTGCTTCAAATTACCGATACGAATTGTTATACTGTTATATGTACAGGTAATAAAGCCATAAATAAACGAAATTATTATTTTTTTTTACTTTTACCAACGTTAAGGCATTATTAAATACCATTTCTATGTATCATGAATTTCAAAAGGAGTTAAAAAATATTCCACTTTGTACTGAATTTAATCGCAGGATTTTGTTTTTTTCTTTTTTTGGCTAATTTGAATTGAGTTAAGATATTATCCAGGTGATGTTTGTTTGGGTTTTTTATTTTTTTTAAGGTTTTTTCAAGCTGGCCAGAAATAAAGGAAAAGCAAAACAATCAACAACAACAAAAATGAAGTAATTTTTGCAAAAATGTCTGCATATTCCGATAGAAACCAAACCGGCATTTATTTATTAAACTGACCGAGGAAGAACGAACGAACATCAAAACGTGAATAGGCGTATTTTTTTGTATTCGTTGTTCATTCTATGCCTGAATTTTTCACTGGTTTGAGCTCGTGGTAACACCAGTCGGTGGACTTTAACTGTTGGTTGGATGTGTTTGGCTGGTTATCGAAATACTAAGAACACAAGTTAAACCTTGGAAATATAGAATACAAGGCTAAAAGGCCGCAGGATGTTTGTTTCCATCAATAACTGCCACGAAACTAATAATTGTATGAAAAATAAGCGATTTCATTTTAAGAAATCAGACTCTTTGCTTCTCTTCCCACCACTCTCTCTCTCTCTCTCTCTCGCTCTCTCACCCTTTTTAGCAAGTCAAGAACAGCTTTGCAGTGAATACAATGTAGTAGTGTAGGTTAATAATAGAGCAGAACTGTAAAAGAAGTTTATTTTTTAGGATCATAACCACAATATGTGATCACTAATCTGTCTGTAATCCGTAGTTTGCGCTATTATGTGGACTATTTAACTACGAACGTACATCCCTTATATAAACAATGTGGAGCAGGATCCTCTATTTCACACTCCATTGTAGAGTCTATAAAGTTGTAAAACGCAATTAACATTATGTTGGAAACCCTAGAAACGGAGACTTTTTAATGCTTTTTTTTTTGATAGTTTCACGCTTAATTCTCATTGCCAGAATAAATGAACACTACTAAAGGCGTCATGCTCTTCAGATATGTGTTAAGCTAGTGCTAACCGAGCATGAAATTATATTCCATAAATATTTGGCTAATCACATTTGGTTTATCACATTTATGGTACGCATTTCTGTGTCTATCTTAAAAAGACTTAGTCTTTGAACTTACAGATGAAAGAAAAACAATTGAACGTAGAACATTGCAACAGTTGTGAGAAAACGTCGAATTAGTTTATCATTTATAATGAATTTTTTGGTCTTAATTAAATTACATTAAGGCTGGAAAATATTTATTCATTATTACACTTAAGACTTGTCTGATTTAAAATCAACATGAAACACAAACGAATGGAGTTCAATCACTGTAACTGATACGAACAAATCACCAAGGGAATTGAATAAACGATAAATATTACAACGTACTTAAGAAATTCATTCTTTTAAAGCACTGCTTAACACTGACTAAAGTAAGCAATGAATAATTTAAAGGAAAACAAAAAAAAAATAATAAACGTTTAAACTGCTCGGTTTTTTGGGGTTTGTACTTTTCTCGTTTTTTTTTCTTTCTACCTCTGTCGCCTACTTTTTTGTGACTGTTGTTGTTTTTTTGTTGGTTGTTATTGTTATGCCTATAGACTGTTAAAAGATTTCAACCATGTTTTTCGTTAAAAAGCCTCAGAAGCAAAAAATAAAAAAAGGAATTGTAAGACAAGAGAACATACTCTCCGAGTCCATATAGAAAAACAAAATCATATGAATTTTAACCATAAAAAAAAAAAAAGTTGCTTTCATTTAAAATGTGCAGGTTACACGACCACAAAAAACAACAACAACAACATATAAACTTAAATGAAAAACTAAATAAGTTATAAATAATAACTGGCATGTTGTAAATCAAAATTATCGGTTCTGATGGCTTTAGTTTTCTTAGTTTTTTCTTTACTTCTTCCTTAACTTTTAACGTCTGTCGTTTGCTGCTATTGGCGCAAACGTTTTGTACTCTCTTTTTTGTTTTTCTTTCGTTTTTCGTTTTTATCATTTTCGTTTAACGTTTAACGTTTAACGTTTATAATAGCAGGCACAATTTAATAAATTTTTTATTTTGTTAGTTCGAAGCTCCGAGTTTATTTCTTGAAACAAGTTTAAACGATTTTGTACATTAACCGCATAAAATGAAGTGATATTAACGAACATATATGTATGAATATGTATATATAAATAGAGAACTAAATACATATGTAGACATGTAGGTAGGTTGTAGGTAGATGAGTAGAGGGGCTGTCTATTCAAGGTGTTTGGATGGGCGGACACACTTAGACCACATGGGGCCCATTGTGATACCACAGTTTTCTATTATTCCCTAGTCCCTTAATACAATGCCTTGTAATAATCCCGATAGCCATACTAAACTTCCTTCTTTGGGGTTTAAGCTGACTTGCCTTTCGTCCACGGTACGGTGATCCAGCAGCCTTACTGACTGTGCTAATCTGATTGATTCCGAAAAAATTCCACATCCACCGATTCAATTCAATTTGGAGCCGTTACGACGTGCACTGCATCTTTTTTCTAGACATTCTTGTCTGTAATGGAAAGTTTAAAAGTTGTAACGCAGTGTTATTTATATATTGAGTTTCAATTCCGCCCCACACAACTTCAGAAAAGAAAATAAAAAGAATGTGAATTTGAAATCAAATCGTTAAGAAAAATATATTTATTGATTTAGAAAAATGTATCTAGGGTGCTGGTAATAACTGTAATCACTTTTTTTTCTTTTTTGTGGAGCTCGATTAAAATATATTCGTCCTGCTTTATTTTCCACCCCTCAGCTGCAACACGAGTATGAAAACTTCTGGCAAATTACTATGTCTTTACATGATATTGTCAGTGGTTGTGCTGACTGCTCTTGATTATAAAACTTTTTTTTTTCTTTTTATACCTTAAATCCATCACTTGCACCTTCGAATTGAACAGCTTTTACATGTCGATAATGAATGTTTAGATTTCAGTCAACAATGTTGGTCAAAAATGTTGATAAACTTCATTCCTACAGATCCAAATATAATCAATAATTATTTATGTTATTTGTTTTGTTGTTTTGTTGTTTTGTTGTTTTTTTTTATGTTTTTGTTGTTTTTGCATTGATCACAGTTGTTACCTTCATTATTATTGTTATCATTATCATCATCATCATTGTCATCATCAACATTATTGGCATGTGATTAAATTCAACTCCCAGTTTAAAATGTTCGTATATTTCTAGGTTAAATAATCACAATCATCAGATATTGGTTTGGTTTGGTTTGGTATGGTTTTTTGCTTTTTGGTATTGGAATTGTATAATTTTAAAATAATTATTGAGTGGATAATATAAAATTTATTGGTTTTAAAAGCGCATTAAAAACTCACCGCAACTGTCATCACTTAACTTGACTCTCCACTTCAACTCCACAATGATAATTTTGATGACGACGACGTAAACTCTGACTCCTTAGTTAAGCTGCTGTAAAACAGGCATGTAAATATTACAATTTGTTTACTTTTGTCTAAGTATTGTTGTTGCCTTTCTTTTTTTTCCAGTTTAAATAGCATGAAAGGAATGAATTCATTACGATACAACAAATCCCACGAGAATATAAATTGGCTATTCACAAAAAATGTTGCTGAATCAAAGTGTGCATTGGTCTCGTAATCGGCTTCACTACAACGGGCTGGTAAGGTTGAAATTAATCAGGAATATTAATTGTGAAAGAGACAGAGACAGAGAGAGAGAGAGAGATACAAAGATACACTCTATAAAGGCAAGTCAAAATGAGTGAGTGTGTTTACTTTTATCTGAATGTAAATGGATGCGTAATAAAGGATCTGAAGAAGAGTGCTTAAAACTTCGGTATTGTGATAGTGAATCATTCAAAAGTAATACATTTGAATAAGACTCCAAAAGCTTAGTGACCGACTGATTCAGTTTGACAGAAAAATTAGAAAGCAGATAAAAAATTTTACAATGTTCTCAAATGAGGACTCCATTATCTAAAATTTCGTACGAAAATTAAAAATTAAAAACTTATTTTTCAAATCTTTTGTAATTTAAACTTTTTTTCAAATTCTGCAATAAGTTGCAATAGTCTATTAGGTAGTGTGTTGGCTTATTAAACGAGAATATGAAAAAATATTTCTTCAGTGACTTTCTCTCTGAGCAAGTCAGTAAATGAAAATGTCATGAAAAGATTTCTCAAAAATCGGCCTTTCGGAGTCAACTTTAAATTGTAAAACACCCAACATGGTGCGAGATACTAGACCGTAGTCCTGATTATAGGTTTGTAATGACGAATTAAGTAAGTTAAGTAAGTGTGCTTGTGAAAACTCTGAATTAAATAAAAACTTACAGCAAAAAATAAAAACAAAAAGTAGAGACTAGACTGTCTGTCTGTTTCTCGTGGTGTATCCAGAAAGACATCAAGCACAGTAATGTCTTAAAAATAGAATACACGCGTGTATATGGAAATCATTATTTTAAGGACAACACAACAACAAGCAACGATGCTGCTGATTCGCATTTACGCTAATTTCTCATTTTAGTAGCAGTAATAAGAGAATGATTTGCTAACAGTGAGAAGATTTGTGCTGTCAATACGACAAGATAAAACATAAACGAATTGTTTTTTGGTATTTGTTTTATTTGCTTTACCTAAAAATACAATTGCAATATTATTATGCTTGCTGTGTTGTGTAAATTGTGTTTATTAGTTGGATTAGGAACTCTTTAAGGGACGATTATTTGATTCCTTTACGTAAACGTTTATCACAAAAACACTGAAAAAAAAAAGAAATTTAAAAGGCAAAACCAAAAGGGACATAACTTTGAGTGCAATTGTCTGATTGTGCAAAGCAACTCATTATATTTGGCCCGTATTAACATTTAAACACATTGCACAACAACCACCATGATTATGATGATGATCATTAGCATAATGATTATAATTATGATAATAAAACAGATACAGATACAGGATACAGATACAGATACAGATACAGATAAGATACAGATACAGATACAGATACAGAACAGATAAAGATTACAGATACAGATACAGATACAGATACAGATACAGATAACAGATACACCGATACAGATACAGATACACATACAGATACAGATACAGATGAGATACACATACAGATACAGATACAGCATACAGTTACAGATACAGGATGACAGATACAGATATAAGATACAGATACAAGATACAGATACAAGATACAGATACAGATACAGATAGATACAGATACTAGATACAGATACAGATACAGATACAGATACAATACAGATACAGATACAGATACAGATACAGATACAGATCAGAACAGATACAATACAGATAAGATACAGATACAGATACAGATACAGATACAGATAAAGATACAGATACAGATACAGATACAGATACAGATAATTCAGACAATTGATCGTTCAATGATAATGTTGATAACGTTACAAATCGATTTCAATTCATTTCGATTTAATAATAAATCCAACAACAACAAATGGTAGTGTTTTCCCCTTTTCAGTCTCTGTCATTTTATTCAAAAATTACTACTTTACGAAACCAATTGTAAGTTACGCCAACATGTGATTAAATTTTGTTTGCAAATATTTGCATTTTGCTATTGGTAGACTTTCGTCGTACAATTCAACGATACCTCAGTTTTCCTGGTGGTAATTCATCATGCTTGTTGTAGTTGCTACTACTACAGCTACTGCTACCTACTATTGCTACAATTACTACTGCTGCTGCCATTAATAATATGTTGAAGCAGAAAAGTAGGCATTGCATGAATGATTACAAGCCGATTGATTAAATGCGAATAAGAGAAGCGTTACAAGCCAAATACTTGGCAATTGTTAACGTTTACGAGCGTTTCACAAACGCTGATATATTGGCATTTGCAGATGAGAGGCCTATTTCTTATTCAATTTTGATGATGATAAAGAAATTAAAACATTTTTATGGGGGTTACAACGTAGACGAGTTTTTTTTTACGCGGGAAAATTTTGGGGTTCCCTCCAATGATGAAAAAATATCCTGAAGCCTTAAAACACAATTGATACTATTATCTATCGTTAGTAAATATTAAGTGAAAAACAAAATTAAGCGATTTGAGTGCACATCTTCTACTTTCAAATAAAATGACTTTTTGCTTTACTTTCTCCTCTCGGAAACAGAAATAGAAGCCACAGTAATAAGAGCTTAGGTGTTCTAGCTAGCTCCGCCTAGATAAAACATTTCATCTGGTGTTCTTACTGCCTAATAACCGATGTTAACTGAAACTGATCAAGACTACCCCGTCACTTGCAAAAGGTTTCTAACCTTGATATTTTTCTTGTTTGTTAACTTTTTTTTTTTTTTGTTGCTTTTTTGTTCAACTCTCATCTGATTACGAGTTTTATCTCTTCGACTATTAACTTTTTAACAAAGTAGTTAAGGGAACGAAATTTTTGTTGTTGTTGTTTTTGTAGTTTTGATTTAATCAATGGTAGAAGAAGAATAACAAAAACAACTAACTTTAAGAGTATCACCACTAATATGTTAGTTATGGTGTGGTAAGTTGTTAAGGCATCTAGTAACCTGGCTGGAACATACAATTCAATACGTTCTTCGATAAAGAAACGAAGATGCGATTGCGTAGGAAATAGTCGTTGCTAATAAAGTTCTCTTTGGTTTAAAGGAATGAACGAGAGACAGCCGTAAACAACAAACATGGCTTAAAACATTAAACATTAAGCCATGTCTGTGACACACAACTACAACATAAAGGCCAACAGAAAAAAAAAGTTACAGAAATATAAACCTCTAGACTAGCGTAGAGCTATAAAACATGGCCAAGATGTCGTCATCACTTTAAGCTACCGTGTATATCGTAAGTATATATTATGCCAGATTTTCTATCTTCTTCATTTTATTTTATTTTATTTTTGTTATTTTTGTTATTGTTGTACTTTCTTAAAGTCACATAGAGTCGTTGATCAGCGTTTTAGGCAAGTTGTTTTTATATGAAGTTGGTAAGCTTACCAAGTTAACAAGGTACATACATACTTGCTATGTACGTACGTACGTACCTATGGTTAGTGTACATGATGCCACGTTCACTAAATATGTCCAGCATTGATGTGAACAGGCTTTTGACTTTTTAAACAATTTCATTTTCTAAAAGGGAACGTTTTTTTTTCCATCAGGTGGGAAAAAGGGCGACTGTTGTTGTGGACATGTTATGGTTAAAGTTTGGTGAAGAATCAGCGGAACTTGAAATTACTATACCAACACAAATAAATACATGCAAACGTTTCTTTGTAACATTTTTTGTTTTTTTTTTTTTTTGCAAAGTTTCTTTCCTCAATTCCAAATGTACTGGACCAGTCAGTGTGACCAATGTAGATAATACAGGCTGCCTTATTTATGATTTAATATTGTTATTTTTGTTGTACATGCTATTGTGATTCAAAATCAGTTTCTATTTAAAATTGAATTTGGATTTGAATTTGGGTTTGGATGTTTTGATTATTTCTGTAACTTGAAGATTTTCTTTAAGAATAATGCTTTAAACACAATAGACGCAGAATAGAAATAGAATACATGGGCGTATATGGAAATGATTATTTTAAGGGCAAGACTAAAACAATCAGCGATACTGCTGCTTCGCATTTAGGCTAGATTTAGATTATAGTGCTTACTGTGCTGCGCCTATTGTAGTTATAGCATTATGGACACCACACAGTAAAAATACGCCCCTGAAAGCATAAACAAAGCATATACATGATGTAATGTTTCTTCTGTTGTTTACAACATTGAACTTTAAAGTCAAACAGGGTTTGGATGATAATGCCTCTAAAACCGAAATAGATTTGTTGAGGTCGACGAATTGCAATCGCATAAATTTCATGATCAACTAATTCTAAAGGACGAATATTCAGATCTCCGTAGACATAACAGAATTTGATTTGGAGAATGGTCGCTGACGACATAGTCTATATCTCTAGTCTATATTTTTGAGTTTGGGCACGATCTTTATTATCAAGACTTTCGGAAATAAAATATTCGAGAAATAAAATATTCTCACCGAACAAGATTTCTCACTATATTCGCAACCGGGATCTTTAACAGTTAACTACTGAGTGTGTAAAGTGTCATTGGGTTACCTGCGTCTGGCCATCTTCAATATCTGCAAGATTTTCAACAATTCTTCAGCAAAAGTTGTTGCACCATTTCGTTAACATATCCTTTTGCTTTAACTTAAACCAATGTATAGAGATATTATCAGATAACGTTCGCTTGTCAAAACAGCAGTTACATTTATTATGGTTTATTCAAAACAAAACAAAAAAACTCTCTAAATGTCCGCGTAGGGTAAAAATTATTGTCCAATTGTTCCAGTGTTCTGTAGCGTGTGCTTGTTTAGGGAATTCAAGGATTTCTTGAACATAAAAAATCAATTTTGTTTTAAAACAAACACTAAAACAAGCATGTTTTGAAGAACAAACAAAAGAATTGATTTAACATTCAATTTAACATTTGAAACAGCAACAACAAAAACAACTACCTCAACAGCAACAGCAAAACATTGGTCCAGAAACAGAATGCAAATGCTTCAACGTTACGTTTAAATTTTAAGGATTCTGAAAATAAAACCAAGAAGTTAGCCTGACAAAACCCTTTAGCAACGATGGCAAGATAATGGCTGAGGACAATTACTTTTATGGCTCCGTTGGCAATACATACATACGTACATATAAGTACGTTGTGTAACTTAAAGTTTTCTTTACACTTTATGCAGTAAAAAAATTCAACAAAAACAGAAAAGGAAACAGAAATTGTCTGTGAGTGGCTTTCAGCTTCTTCCTGCAACCATCATCGAACACAACTTTAAGGGGCAACTTTATATTTCCATTTAAATTTTAACAACAACACTATAACAATTCAACAAAAGCTATTGTTGTTGTGTACGAAAAAAAAAACAAAATTATTTAACAAGTTCTGCTGCTTTTAGACGCATTTACTAACAAAAACAAAAACAAAATTCAACCCGCTTCAATTCATTGTCATTGTTGTTGTTGGCTTATTTTAGTTTAAGACATGTTTATAAAAAATTCTCATTAATGGTCGATCGGCCGGTCTGCTGCTGCAGGTTGTATATGAAACTGCGTATATACATACAAAAATTTATATGAATAAATATGTATGGGTTGTATGGGTTCTTGTGTATGTGTGTGTAGATTAGTGATCATGTCAAAGAAGACATTTTGCTCAACACTTCTACCGTAACATTTATTTTTAACCGACCACCGTACGTTGTTTTTCGTTCGTTTTTTTTTTTTTACAAACACATTAGTTGTCTTGAATCTCTCTCACTCTGCGCATTAAGATGGCCAACCGTTTCATTTACTTCGACATCATATTATGAAATGTTGCTGTAAATTGTTGCCTGAGTAGCTTTAATTTTATTTTAACGTCCTTTTTTTGCATTTCCATTTAACTGAAAACGGACTGTCAGAAATTGCACAAAAAGACAGATTTCCGTTATTAGTTTTAAATCAACAAGACAGTCATTTAAAGGAATGAAAAACAAGTGTGTGTATGTATGATGGTTAACGGCTTTTGCTTCATTCATTTTTAAATTGAGATCACAACAGCCTCACCAGTATGGCAATACAAAGAAGAGTAGCAAAAAATTATAAACAAAAATTACTTCGATTATGACAAGACAGGCTAATAAGGATAAGCAAAGCACGCTGGCCAGGTATAAGGGAAATATCTGGCACTAAAACTTTTATATTCAGACAAATCAGACACAGTCCCCAGATCAAATGGAGTGTGATTTCTCTTTGTGATAAGGAATACGGAAGAAACACTTATTAGTTGGAAATCTTTTTCGAATATGATCATTCCAATCAGGCCTATTATATATTATGATCGTATAGGATGGTTAAGCACAAATTGACTCAATACCAATATGAGATCAATTATAGGCACCCATCCACTAGGTTCCAAGGCAAAGAATGGTAAACTATTGGTAGGTGGAGAGAATCCTTAAAGTCAAATGAGTTTCTTCGGACCAGAGAACGGACCCCAAAGCGATCACGTAGTACGAAGAACAAGCAGGACCTTAAGTGTTATCGCTGAATAATCTGTAGGGTATTCCTGACTACTATATTTGTGCTACATTAACTTAACCAAAATCTGAGTGGTGAGATTGGCGTCCGATTGGTGATATTAAGTAGCTATCACCACTTTAATTTACCCACTATTTCTCTAAGATATTCACAACGTTTACGAATTTATTCATATTTTTCCAACCAACAACATTTTATTTAGAAACAAAATTAAGATTTTTATAGAAAATATTTAACACAATATCTGACAACCAGAGAGAGAGAGAGAGAGAGGTGTACGGGAAATATTTCATTAAAATGTTCAATCATAATTGATTTCTTTTATTTTAAAATATTCAAATTAGAATCTTGAATTGAAACCATTTCAGCGATTTGTATCTTATTTTGCTTTAGCCAAACAACTCAGTTAAGGTATGTTAATTTTTCTAGACATCAATTTAATTTTCTTTCACAAACCATATTGATAACCACCAAATCTAAATGATATATTGGTGTCCCATTCATACTTGCCAGCTGGCCCTCTGTAATTAATGGCTAAAGTTAATTAAAGGCGTTACCAGCCAATGTTCTGACATTTTATTTCGTCTGTGTTTAGTTTTTAGTTCTGAAATTTTCCTCATTCACTTCTTCTTTTACTTCTAATGAGTTTCTAGTGTTTCCATAATTAAAGCAAAAGTAAAACATTCTTGAACATGCCAATGGTAATGGAATAAAGAAATCATTATTGATATCGATAACTAGATTTTTTTCAATTTCCTAACAAACAAACTAACATTAAACGAACATTACGCTTGCTGCGTACCCTACAAAGTTTGATAGTGAAAAACACATCATAACAGTAAAAGAAAAACGAGAAGATGTGTTGCCAGAAACGTCCAGACGGAGCAGAAGGCTTCATTAGTATTTTCGATAATTGAATCTCTTCAGAGCAGAACTCTCCGAAAAACCAGAATTGATCGAACACTTTTTCAATAGAATTCTATCAACGTTACAATCTTTTTCCACTCCGTTGGAGAACGGTTAACATGCGCTCTTAATCTTTAACATAGGAATCAAGCAATTTAAAATCAAATAGCAGATGACCATTCCCAGCGCTCTACTGACTTCACAAAACGATACGATCAGTGGTACAACACTTGTCAATTCTCTTTTTTTTTAAATAGTTTTAAATAGTTTTTAACTGGTAAAGCTTACCTATTCGTCAGGTCGAGTAGCCTGTTCATATTTTAAGAGATTGCTTGCATTCGGTTTCAGTCCTGATATTCCGTAACATACAGAGCACACAATCAGTAAACAGTACACCACTTCTTTGACTTCAGTTTAAGTGATACTCTATTTCTCTGTTTAATTTGTTTCCTCTTAGTTCTCTTCAAGTTAATGTCCCTAATATATTAACAGGTATATTCCAATCTCAATATCCAGATATGTCCGTCGATCACCTTTAAATAAATATCCTGCATGTATATCTACTCCTTAGGTTACTAGAAGCTAAATGTTTACTCAAAGACTGCAACACAATATTTTTTAATTTCTTTCACTGAATTTAAAATATCCTGCCTTTGTTACTTATACAGCTTGAATCAACACTTCAAACCTTGGATTTAAAAGTTTTGCCTTATCATTCACAACCTAATCGTTACACTGTCAATAAGTTGTCTCAAGCTAGGGTATTGGACATTTTTGAAATCATATACTTTGTGTCTGTGCGTCCATGTATGTATGTATGGCTTGTTAATAAAAATAATTGTTAAAAAATAAATATTCTTATCAGATATTTGGTATTAATTTCGATAACTTCTTAAATATTCTCCTCCATAAAATCATTAACTCAAAACAGCCATCATACTTATTTAGCCGCATTAAATTCGCAAGATCTAATCGCGGTAGATAAATTATCCAATATAGTTATAAGATCCTTTTGTTACAACGCCAGTTCTTTACACTGTCAATAAGTTGTCTCAAGCTAGGATATTGGACATTTTTGAAATCATATACTTTGTGTCTGTGCGTCCATGTATGTATGTATGGCTTGTTAATAAAAATAATTGTTAAAAAATAAATATTCTTATCAGATATTTGGTATTAATTTCGATAACTTCTTAAATATTCTCCTCCATAAAATCATTAACTCAAAACAGCCATCATACTTATTTAGCCGCATTAAATTCGCAAGATCTAATCGCGGTAGATAAATTATCCAATATAGTTATAAGATCCTTTTGTTACAACGCCAGTTCTTTATTCATATCATCAGCCTTTGGAATACTTTACAAAACTATATCCAAAACACAGGCAATGCAATTAAGTTCAAAAAGGAGTTATACAAGTCATTTAAGTATATCTTAATGTATATACTTTTTTCTCCTTTTAACGATTACTTTATATTCTGAAATTATAACATGGTCTAATTCATTTTTATCTCAACATTATTCATAACTTTTTCTTATTAATTATTAATTATCAATGATTTTTTATTTTTTCTTTGCTGTACTCCCCATAGCACTTTCATTTATAAGATTAATATCTTGTTGTGATCCAAGTGTAAGGTAACTAAACCCATCTCTAGTCAGAATCGGTCCCTCTCAAAACAGTTTCGTTAAAAATAATTATGTGTGACCAATGTGAGTGAGTGACAGACAACAGACAGACAGACAAACAGACAGACAGACAGACAGACAGACAGACAACTAACTAACTAAAAGGAGTAAGAAATAAATTTGATAAAATAAAAATTTTATTTGTTTTTCTTTCTTCTTTTCCTTCTTCTTCATTCCTGTTCGCCAAAGGTAACAAGCGTACTTTTAGGCTTAAGCCAGGAAATACAAAATTTACCATGCAGAAAAATTTTGTGCTGCATGCAGTAAAAAATGTTGCATCCACTTTTCATGCAGCATTTACTGTATGGAAAATTTGGAATTTTATGAAATTTTGCATTATTTGGCATAAGCCTAAAAGTACGCTTGTTAGTTACATTCACCTTTGGCGAACAGAAATTAACAAAGAAGAAGAAGTAGATGAGAGGTTTTAAAGAAAAAATTTATTTTAATGACAGAACAACAAACAAAAAT
Organism: Sarcophaga bullata; assembly: GCA_005959815.1. NCBI lineage: Eukaryota > Metazoa > Arthropoda > Insecta > Diptera > Sarcophagidae > Sarcophaga > Sarcophaga bullata. The sequence goes on from QOCX01000003.1 coordinate 1,635,219, forward strand.
AAAATTTATTTATAAGGGGACTGTAAAGTTACCTTTATTAACTAGTTTTCGTTATTACAACTTACAGATAAAATAAACTTAACTTTTTCAAAGAATGTGGCAGTGTCGGAGCAATGCCACTAAAACTGTTCACTTAAACAAGTTTTTTTTAGACACAGTGGCAACGACTGGCTTCTTTTTTTGTTGTATTTGCTCATTTTTTTATATTACAAGTTATCATACCGGTAGGATGATCCTCCCTTTAGCTTAACGCTCACATTTATCTTATTGACCTCTTATAATGACGAAAACAATTTATCTGCCTCTCTTTAGTTAACAGCAAGTTGTAATAATGGCCCTAACACTATTAGTGGCAATTTTTTTTTTAATAACAACAAAGCCATAGCAAACAATAGCAGTTACTTGTATTTTTTTTCTAACAAAAACAACACATCTTTTCTAAATGACTTCACAAAACGGCTAAATACAGTGTTGCTGTCTATATACCAGATATATTAAAACTTAGTAGTTATTTCCCTGATAAAAAAAAATTATAAAAGAGGGTAAATGAATTATAAGAATGGACATCTATTGAGTACCAGATAAATTCATCACCGATCAAAAAATTCACCATCTTAGAAACACACCACACTAAAAGCACATATTTTTCGCGGGGTGGTGAGAAGATAAAAGTTATGGTTGTTTTGTGATTTGAGAGGACCGTGAGGTGGTAAGTTGGGATGGAAGAGGCAGGACAGGGTTTTTCCCATCGTCTCAAACCACCTTTAAACAAAAATACCACACACAAATTATACACCACAACGAAATTATTATTATAATTAATTATTACTTATGCGGATTTTTATTTATACAAACAAAATGTGGAAAAAGAATATGCAAATTGCAAACATTTCGAACACAAAATAAATAACGAACTACACCAACCTAATGTTAATTGATTTAATTTTGCGTTACCAACTTTCTTTGACAATAACTGTTATACACGATTGTCAGCTGTCAATTCTCTTACTGCTACACGTGCATGCCATTGTCATTACATTGAAGAGATGGAAATGTAAACAGAGGGGCGACTTTCATTGTTTATAATAAAACCGTAAAACAAATAAGTTACAAAAAAATATATTTTAAAGTTTGGCGAAAAACAGAACAACACGAGAAGACGATAAAGCTGTTTTTAATTAAACTTATGTGCACACACACATATAAATAATAATCGTTTATTAAAATGGTAAGTTTTTCTCGGAAATAAAGACCACTCGCCTCCAACCACTTCGTTTTCAGCAATTTGTCCGTCCACTAATTTCAGGATTCTTCTTCCGATAGTGATTATTGCGTAGAGGAATTTGTAAAGCCTGACAAAATTCGCCAACCGATTAACGATGACTCTGCGGATTTATTGGGAAATTTTGATGATGCCAAGCGAAAGGAAATTATGGATGGCACTTATGAAGACAAAACTAAAAGTGATGATGATGAAGCATCAATCGAGGTTGAAGAAGAACAAGAATCAACAGAAGATGAGGAAATTTCAGATGAAAATAAAGCAGTTGGAGGTATAGTTAAGTCAAAGGATGATGATACTTCGGCTCCAGAAAAAGGTGGTCTTTCAAAGTCCCAACTGGAGCAGTTAAGAAAAGGAGCTGCTAAAATTAATCGTTATGTTTTGTATGTGACCAATTTAAGCTTTGAAACAACTAAAGGCGACTTGGAAGATTTGTTTAGCACCAAGGGCTCGGTGAAATCAGTGCGCATACCTAAACAACGTAAAGGTGGTTTTGCTTTCGTCGAAATGAATGACTTAGATAGTTTCCAAAGAGCTTTTGAACTACACAACACAGAGCTGCAAGGGCGTTTTATAAAGGTGCAGTTTTCAGAGGCGGGTAAAAAGAAATCAGCCAATAAGAAAAATATAATGAAACAGAAAAATCGTAAATTGGCTGAAATGCGTAATGAACATAAAACCTTTACCAAGAGCGGTAAGTTTTATGATAAAAATATTAAAAAGGAAATTGCTCATGTTGTGGAGGCTAGTAAAAGATGGCGAAAAAAGCCTGGACCTGGAGGTGGTGCTCCTAGACCCAAATAAAAAATGAGACAAATTTAAATTAAAACAAAATTAAATAAGAAGACTTTTATTTATTAACACAATAAACTATCATTTTAGCCACTTTACTATATAGAAGTTACGTTTGCCCACCCTTAGAAGTGTCAAGCCGTTTTTCAGCACATGTATACCTTGAGTTATTAATTCCGCTATATTTTGACATCTTTTTTGGTTGATGTAAAATCCTCCAGCTGTTATAATTCTTATGGCGTCAGCTAAAAATTAAATTATAGTTCTAAATAATCATAAATTTTATACGAATACAAATTACCTTCGGTGGGAAAACATTTAGCTTTCATGGCCATTTGCAAAAGAGTCATATCAGATTCGGCCAAGATCTCCACTAAAGTTGCGCCTTGCAGAGTTTGTTTGATTTCATGGTGGTCCAATTCCGCCAAACCTTCCACATTACCTTTATACAAAGCATTTGTTATAGTTTCTGCCTGTTTTAAGCCTTTTTCTTTTAGGACATAAAGAAAAAATAAGAATTGGGTTATCAAATTGGTGATCAACAATATTAAGTATAAACAGATTTACTTACCTCCATGCACGAGCAGAGTAATATCCTCAGCCAATATAGTTTGTGCCTTTCTTTTCTCCGGTTCTTTAAGGTGTTCTTTCATAAGTAAATCAATTTCTGACAAAGGCAAAAACGTATATAGTTTTAACAATTTCTCTACTTCTGCATCAGGCCTTCTTACAAAGAATTGATAAAGTGAGAAAGCTGAAGTCTTGGCTCCATCTAACCATACAGCATTGCCGGCTGATTTGCCAAATTTATCGCCTTCTTCATCAGTTACTATGGGTAGAGTTAAACCGAATACTTCTTTCTTTTCTGCCCTACTTATTAGTTCGTGGCCGGACATTAAATTTCCCATTTGATCAGAACCGCCCAATTGGAAACGACAATTGTAGGTGCGCAATAAGTGTAACCAATCATATGCTTGAAAAGTTTGGTAAGTAAACTCTGTAAAACTCATGCCACCTTCTGCTTCTATACGAGATTGTACTGAAGATCTCGATAGCATTTGACCTAGTCGAAAGTGACGGCCAGTATGGGCTATAAAATCTATGATGTTAAGGCTCTTATACCAATCGGCATTGTTAACTATCCTAATATCAGGTAATAAACATTAAACTTTATAGTCTCTTAGCAATAATTTAGTTTACCTCAAGGCAGGCAAAGCCCGTTTATGTTTTTTATCATCCCACAAAAAATCCAGATGATTTTGAAATACTTTCTCCAATTGTTTTTTAATTGCTTGTAAATTATGTTCAACTAGAGACTCTTGCAATTGCGATCTTTCAGTTTTACGGCCACTAGGATCGCCTATTAACCCAGTTGCGCCTCCCACTAACGCTATAGGATTATGTCCAGCTCTTTGGCAATGTAATAGACCCATTATAACTAATAAATTACCTACGTGTAAACTGTCGGCCGTAGGATCAAAGCCGGCATAGATAGTCTGGGGCGAAGAATCGAACAATTTCTTCATTTGGGATCTTAAATAAAAGTCTTCATAAGATTGAGGTTATTTTGAAGTGACTATTATAAAAGGCTTACCCCGCAGTGTCTGGAAAAAGGTCCTGAAAGAAACCTCTCTCTGTCAGAGCCAATAGGTTTCTTTGTGTATAACATCTTTTAAAGTTAAAGGCATTACTCAGTTTTTTTGGAATTTTCAGTAAACCACCGGCAAACATTTCCGTCAGCGATTGTGATTACGATTGAAACTAAAAGCTCGTTCTCTCTACCAGCAGCTGAGAGAGCATGCATGTAAACAAAAGACAGCTGTTTGATCAACTGTCACTCCTGTTATCAATCAACTGTGTACTAGCACCATACAAGAAAAAGAAGACTGGAAAACTGTGTGTGCATTTTTTAAGCGATAGAATTACGTGATTATAAACTTAATAATAATAATAGTTGAAGAAATGTTAAAAATAAATAAAAATATCAGTTTTAATCTGTTTAAAAGATTTCTTTCGACTCACAAATCATTTGAAAGCAAAGCAGCCTCTTCTACTTTAACCGATGCTTCTGAACATGAAGAACAAGTGGCAGAGCAGTCTTCAACAAAATTGCCTCCCCGGCTGCCTTTAGTGAAAAATTTTTTTGTAGGCTTAGTCGACAATGAATTGCTAGCTTATCCCGAAGTCATACATCGTGATGATATGGTCCGTTTACAAAATGAATTGCTGCCGTTAAAAAACTTCTATGCTGAGGAGTTTAATAGTCATATTGCCAGTACTACCAATGCGCTGCCGGATAGTTTGGCAGACAATTTAAAACAATTAGGTTCGTATGGCGCAAATATCAGTCTCGAATTTGATGGCAAAGGTTGGGGTTTTAGTGAAAGCTTAATGGCTTCCGAACCTGAAGCTCAAGCCACTGAAGTTGCATTGAGCTTATTGGGTCACCGTTCAATAGTCGACGTGATACAGGAAATGGGTTCAACAGAACAAAAGCAAAGATTCTTACCTAAACTGGCAAATGGCAAGTCAAATTTGAATGAAGATGTTATTGTCTATAAACTCAACGAATTGTTTACATTTTTCAGGCTCCCTTGTGGCTTCGGAAGCTATATATGAATTTGAGGCTAGCGAAGATGAATTTTTTAATACCAAAGCCCAACAGGAAATAGAAACTAATAGTTGGATTTTAAATGGTAGCAAATCTTTTGTGATCACTCCACCCAAAACTCCGGATGCTGAACAATTATTTTTAATTGTGGCTCAAACCCAAAAGGCCAATATACAAAATGAGGCTGGCCGTTCGACTACAATATTTCTGGTAGATTCCTTAACACCTGGTGTTGAATTAGGTGAAAGACATCAAACTTTGGGCTGCCGGGCCAGTACAATACATACCTTAAAGCTGAAAAATGTGCAAGTAAAGGATAGTTGCGTTTTGGGTCATGCCCATGAAGGCAATGTAGTAGCTGATGCTTTATTAAAATACAGTCGTTTGCGTAATTCTATGATTAGTTTGGGTATGGCGAAAAGTATATTGAACGAAATTTCACAGCACTGTATAGACAAGAAACAATGTGGTGTACTTTTAAAGTAAGTCCTAAGGAAGATTGCCTTCCATCTAAACTTGAGATGTGTTAATTTTTTTAATTCCTTATTATATTATTAGGGATCTGGAATCGATACAAACCCATTTGGCCAAGTCTTGTTTATCAATTTATAGCTTAGAGAGCATGATTTATATGACAACAGGCTTGTTGGATGAATTTAAATCGCCCGATGTAGGTTTAGAAGCGGCTATTACAAAAGTGAGTAGCATATGAACCAACTTAAGATGGAAGGAAATGTCCATAAACATAAAAAACTATTTTTAGTATCACGGTCTTAAAGAACTTTATAATATTTGCACCACTGCTTTGGATATAATTGGTCCCAAGTCCTTACATGATGGTCAATTAACTGAAAATTATTTCCGCAATGCTGCACAACTATATACTTTAGGAGAATCCATAGATGGTTTAAGCACTTACATAGCATTAGCCGGATTACAGCATGCAGGGGTAAATTTAAAATTTGATCTAAACAATTTAAGATTTTATATTTTTTTTGGCTTTTCATAATTTTTAGCCTTTGATGAGCGATAGCATACGCAAACAACGTAACCCCCTTTTTCACCCTGGCCACATATTTTCCAGGTTTCTGGAGCGAACTAGTATCGACAATCCCAAAACTGAAATGGACTTAAAAGAAAACCTTCACCCCACTTTAGAGCCGGCAGCAATGTGTATAGAACATTCTGTAGCACGTTTACAAATGTGTGTTGACCTTCTGTTTACCCGCTATGGTAATAGTATTGTTGAACGGCACAATGAAACCCGACGCTTGGCCGATATAGTTACTAATATTTATGCCATGTTTGCCAGTGCATCTAGAGCTTCTCGTTCTTATTGCATTGGCTTACAATTAGCTGATTATGAACTTCTGACTGCCATGACTATATGTTCGGATGGACGCGATAAGGTCAAGACGTTGGCTCAGGAAATATTCAATGGCCAATTTGTAAATAACGATAATAATTTGCAACGTTTGTCTCGACAAATAATCAAGAGTAAAGGTTATTTTGCTACACATCCGTTGACATATAATTTTTAAGGTTTGTTTAGTTAAAATTATTAAACTAAGGACTTCTTTTGATTTGTAAAATTGTAAAATAAATGCGATTTCGTGTATGGACGAAGATACCCGTTTTATATATTTCAAATTCCATAATCCAATTCAACACTGATAATACGGTGCAACCTCTGGTTGTAGTGAACAAAGTCAATTTCAACATTTATATTTAATTTCAAGCATTTCAACAGCTTTTCAGAATTCACCATATCAAAACACATTACACCTTAAAAAACTTACCACATTTTCAAACCAATGGGGCCGATGGAGTATATCTTTAGTGGTGAGGCAGCGGTGGTGCTTTAAATGCCATCATATATCTCTCTCTTCTCCCCCAACACTGCCGTTTATTTTATCACTCCTGAAGGAGGAGAGGGCAACACAGACAATACGATAGACTACGCACACACCAATTCAGACAAAACAGAATATTTAAATTGTAAACATGGTGTGATTTTCTAAACAAATAAGCTTATATGTTTTATTTAATTGACTAGTGGAGCATGGCGACACATTAAATTTGCACATATTTTGCTTAGCTCAGCAACACATCAAAATTGTACCTTCAAACTTGTGAAGAAGAGAACATACGATTTATGCATCGCAGGTGGTGAAAATCAACAGTATTTTAATACTAAAACTCACCTCACTTCGGCATAAATGGACGTGTGAGTATTTTTTAACCACTAAATAACAAAATGTAGGTGAGTTTGATCCATTAACAGCTAGAGTTGTCTGCCAGTTTATTTATAAAAATCAACACTGTACTCTATCTAAGATAATGGCAACCCTTATTTTCATTTTGACATTTGCGAAAACGGTGCAAAGGAAAATAGACTTTTTGCAAAAACGAGTAGAGACGGATGGACGATAAAAAACTATTGTTTAAAATATTGTGCAAAAGAAATAAACAAAAAACAACTGAAATACAATTACAAATTTATTTGAGTTATATACAGAATTAGAATGGAAATCAATTGATTTGATAAAGAATTTCTTTAAAGAATATAGTGTGTGTGTATATGAAAAAAGTTATGCCGAAAAAAATCAATATGGATGACGACGCTGCCAAGCAAACGAAAAGAAAAAGTGGAAAATGTGTGTAATGTGAAGAAAATGCAGTGTTAAAATAAGCAAAATTTTTATAAATATTTTAAAATTGTCAAAAAAGTTTGCTTAATTAATAATAAAAGAGCTTAAAAAAATACTTTTTGAAAACAAAGAACGCAAAAAATCAAAAAGAAAAAGCTACAAAAAAAATCCAAAATTTACTTGTTCACTCACATCTTCATTACATAGCCGTGTTTAAACGCGTGCATAGTACAACCCATACAAATTAAACGAACATGTTGCAATTAAACAATTTCGTGTTACATGCCTGCTATTAAAAATTTAATTCATCACAATTCCTTTAAAACCCCAGTTAGAAATGGTCCTCAATATTTATCAGCATTACTAGGTGGGTTAAATATTTTTATTTTTACTTTTACAGTCTTTCAAACAAAACATACTTTAATTTTAAACGGTTTAATATTTTTATGCATTTCTAATTTATCTTTTACGAACTCTAATTGAATTTGCGTATTAACAATTCGATTGGTTAACGATTCAGCTTATGTCAAAGCAATTGAACACTTAATAACACATAACACAAACTCAGATGCAAAGAACAGCAAAAGTAAAAAAATTGATATTTAAGGAAAAAATTCTTTTTTGAGGGAATAATATTGTAATACAAAAAAAGTTGATTTGTAATCGGATATCTACTGAAAGCCCTGAAGTATAGTTGGACGTATAGTTTTAATTAATAATCAGTAAAAAGAATTAATATGTATGTAATCTGCGTGCGAATACGATTTTCTTTGAAAAGTTGTTAAGTTTAATGTAATTTGATTGGAGTCAATTCCCATTTATTAATTTATTTATTTATTACAATACAATTACAAATTAAATCTAATTGTTACGAGCTGAGTAACGTAGATCTTATCTTCGGTGTAGTTCAACAGACTAAAGTCTCTGGTAGAAATTACACTCACGACCCTCATGCTGATAGTCTAGCACACAACACACTAGACTACCAGAGCACACACAATTCGTATTGTTTTTTCCTTATTTTCTATATAAAAAAGGTGTTTAGTAGTTCTTACTAAAAATAATAAAAATTATTACCTTGGGGAGATCTTATATGAGAAGTTAGCTTTGGGGTCAAGACCAGAGAGCTTTTGCCATATGACGAATACAAAAACCTGTAGCTAAATATGTGTACTTGCATGTTATCCTCACCAAATTGAGCAAACTTTCATTGCATCGACATTTTTATGCTAAAGGATCTGGAACACCCAAGTTCTTACCGAATGATATTGTTTATTGCCAACACTGCGACTAAATTTTATAGTCCAATAATTAAAAAATGAAAGAAAATAAATAAAATATTTTAATTGAAATTTATAATGTTTACTAAATATAAATACACAATACACACACACATACACACATGCAAATAGATTTTTTTTTTAAATATTTCTATTTTTCACGAATTAATATGAAATACACCCATTTTATCACCAATTAAATGATGAAAATCCCATCAAAACACAATTTAATAAAAATTAAAAAATACAGAGTAGAGTGTCATAAAATTAAATGCAAAGCAAATTAGGAAAAGAAATCAATCAAAAATTGCAGGCAAATTAAATTTAAAATGTAAATAAAAACAGAGATGAATAAGAGGCTATAATTTCGGAGCTTACCAGAAAAAAATTCACAACACAGAGTAAGATATTGCAAAAATATGAACAAGAAATCGATGAATTTGACATAACATACAAGTTATTTTTTATTTTATTTTTTTTTTTTTTAATTACACATTTACAATCAACAAAAAAAAAATAACGCATAATTCCCAAACTCCTCACCCCTTCTCTGAGCGTTGCTACTCGTTCCCGATAGCCTCGCTATATTACGTATATTTGTGTGCTGCTCTGTATAATATTTGACTATTCGGGTTTGTAAATGCCATACAATAATAAAAAGTTTGTCAGTAACAACAACAAATGGCAAAATACAAAACAAAAAAAAAATGGTTTTTGGGGGCAATGCAACGAAAACAATCAGACAGCGTATGGAACGGCATGGAGAAACTAAAAGAGACTCCAACAACTCAAATATAACAACGACAAAGACAATATTACAAATACAAACAAAGCAAAATAAAAAAAAAACAAGAGAACACAAACACAAAACGCATTAAGGAAAAGAC
>QOCX01000003.1:1650273-1678089 GCA_005959815.1 Sarcophaga bullata
TTTTTTTTTTTTTTTTTTTTTTTTTTTTTTTTTTGGATTTCGTTTTGTTCAATTTGTGTCTCAAGCATTATGCTGGCCATTCATTATATATTATCAAGTTATTGTTTTTGAAGCTTTAAATTTTTTTTTCTAACTTATTGATTTTTTTTTTCTTTTTTGGGATCATATTAGGGGCTGGAATTTGTACCGGGTAGTTAGAGAAAAAGCATATACCCGGTTTTAATTTAAATAACCTTCTTAATTGTACGCTTATCCTTTCGATGTGAACAACACATACATAAGTGATTATCAAAATAGTTTCACCCCAAAAAGACAGACTTTTTTTTTGTATTTTTATAAATCAATATGGTAGCGAACATTTATAAAATTTATGTATTGTTGACCAAAATTTAACCGTTGTTTTTATCCTCAGATATTAATTGTACAAATTTTATTATTTATTTTATGTTTGTTTCAAGGTATGCTCCAAATACAAAATAAATCATGAAAATGTCAAGTCACAGTAAATCACCTGTGGCTTATTAATTATTTTATTATTATTATTATTACTATTATTTTTTTTTTTTTTTTTTTTTGTTTTCAGTGACACAACCTTTTTGCATGTGTACTATTTATTTATTTATTTTTTTAATAAATGGAACACATAAAAATGTTGAAACTCATTGTTATAATAAACATAATTCTTGTAATAAATCTATAAGAGATTCTATTTCTATATAAAAAACTTCTCCCTTTTTTAATGTAGACGTAATATTTTAAAATGCGGTCTTACAATTTGTTTTTTACCTTCGAAAATTGTTTAAAATAAATAATAATAATAAAATAAAAAAAAGATAATTGAGTATAAAAATTTATTTTTGGAAATATGAAAAAACTAAACAGATTCCAACTTCGATTGAAGAAAAAAAAAAAAAAATAAAGCTCACTTGAAATGAAGAAAACAAGTGTGTCCTTCTACTCACACACTCATTGATCCAATATAACGCAAACATTTTTATTGAAGTCTTTCTCTGTTGTTTTCCATGCTTGCTGTGATAACGACTTTTGTAGCCGTTTTACTTGTGTGTCTTCTTTCATTTTATTTTGTTGATACTCTTCTGTTGTTCAGAAATATTGTTACTTATTAATGAATACCATGTATGTTTTATTACTTGTGTGAGTTTCTGTTTGAGTTCGTTTTTACATTCATACATACGAACGATCCGTTGAATTCCTTCATTTAGTTTCCGTTCTTGTTTTAAATATACTGCACACCACTGTAGATGTACATATGTATATGCATGTATATTCGAAATAGTACATTGTTGTATAGTATACGTATGTATGTACATCGGTAGAGGGTATCACAGCGAACGTTAGCGAAAACAAAACATTTTTTTATTTGCTACAGTATTCAACAAATTTTTTGAATGTACGATACACAGTTCGTAGGGCTGGTTTGCTTGTGCTTTAGATCATATCTTTTGTTAACTTTTATGTTTGTTAACTGCTGTTATTTCAAAGAATGAGTTCGTAAACAATTATTTTTAAGGAAAACAATATATTAAGTGAAGACAAATTATAGATTAATTAATTTATTTATTTTTCAAATATAATTCAGAACAATAATTTAATTTAAAAAAATTATTAATCGAATTCTTTTAAAATTCTGTGTTTTGCTACGGTCTTTTAAACACTACATCTGTATAAGTATACTTACCTATACAAACACATAAACACAAAACATTTTTTGTTTCTTTAGACGTGTATAATATTGATGGTCGAAGCTGGACATACAAACTGTCTAACTGAGGAGCAGTGAGTGAGAGATAAAATGAAACCCTTAAAATAACATTAGGGAAATGGCAAAGCAAGTAAAATTAAAAAGTACAGGAATGAAGAAAAAATAACAACAACTACTTGGAATCAACAATAATAACAACAAAGATAAAACCGATAGCCAGCAATATGAAATATTAGCAGACAAAAAATGTGTAAAGAATACAAATGTCATGTCTAAAGAGCGTATGTGTACACATACAAATGTTTGTACTCATGAGAGTGTGTCTAAAAGGGAGTATATGAAGAGTATATAAACTGTTATAAGAGCATCAACCATTTGTGAATAAACATGACGGTAACAAAAGCAGATATAATATGATGCGGGACATCGCGTCTTCTTAATGATTTTTTTTGTTTTATTGTTTTTTTTTTTTTTTTTGCATTGAGTGGAAGAAAAATCCATTAATTATGTTTTTCGTAATGTGATCACTTATAAAAATTTAAATAAAACTTGGCAACAAGGTAACAAATAACATTCAATAAAAGAATCTCTACACTTTTGTCTCCCCGTCCGAACCGTCAAACCAACAACAAATAGCAACCATAGCATACTAATAAAATTTCTCTCAAATATGCATTTTGAAGGAGAAAAACGGAGTATGTATGTATATGCAGTTGTAATGAGTAAATTTTAAGTGTGTAATAGAAACAATGTATAGTTAACCAGATTGAACAGTGTAGCAGAAAAAAAAGAATTTTGTTTTCATTAATTTCAAATTAATTTTTATTTTGTCATTTTCTTATTATTATATCTTAAAATATAGTGTATTTGTTTCCTATTATTGCCCTATTTATTCTTCAAATAATCAACAAATCCCTAAATGAAACACTCATCTCGCCGTATAATTCTCCTCCATTCGAACGACATGGCCGAGCCAGCGCAGCCACTAGAGTACTACGCTGCACAACGTCTATGTCATTGAGGAGCTTATACAGCTCATTGTTGGATTGGATACGGAAATCATCGCCAAGCCGCACTGTACCCAAGATCTTTCGTAGAACTTTTCTCTCGAATACATTCAAGGCTGCTGCATCAGCGTTTAATAGTGTTCATGATTCTGCGTCATAAAAACGCACGCGACTACTCTGTAACCCGTTTAAACTGTTAACCACTTAATACAAATTGAAGTGCACTTCTCAAGTTAAACTTTTTTATTTTTAATTTAAAAAATCATTTAAGAAAATGTGTAAACACCCATAAGATTCTTTAACATACCAAACAGAATAGAAGAATTCATTATAACAACATTGGTGCAACCATGGTATCATCCAATAACTCTAACTCAAGTAAACCTCTCTTGTTACAATGCCAATGACGTTTAAATTTCTCTCATACTTTTCCGTTTTTTTTTTTTCTTATTTTATTTCTATATTTTTTTGTTCTCTTTTGTTATTTGAGGAGAGCGCAACAATAAGTCTTAACATACGTATATTGCATGTAGTAATATCAAGAAAAATACTACCCACACTATCGCAAGTACGCTCGCACATCTGAGAAAGTGGAATGAATTGAAGTAAAACACAATTCGGTGTGAACTTCATTAAGAAATAAAACTAAATAAAATAACGAATATGGCGGTTGTAGCTTAAATAACTCATTCTCTCTCATACAAACACATTCCCTGCTATAAACCGCCAACATCGCATCGCAGCTCATCCCAATTACATTTCAAAAGTTCAGAGACAACAAAAAAAAAAAAAGACGGATACAAATGGAAGAAGCAGGAAAGCCAACATTTATACTCTTATGAGTTAGATGTATGTACATATGTACATTGCTAGGGACCTACAAACCAACTCACACATTGTTTCTCTCCCCCTATAAAATATTTAAATAACAAATAAACGCATGAAAAACAATAATAAACAAAACAACAACAACTTCAAATAACTCCAATCAGAATAAAACGCAAACAAAAAATTATTTTGTTGTTGTTCATTACCCGTATGTATGCGTGTATGTTTAAGAGAGGTTAAATATATATATATATATATATATATATGTATATGTATATGTTGATATACGCGTGTATGTATCTAGCAACGACGAATCGTCAACTTCATCAATGTGACATGTAGAATACATCATGTTTGTTCGATGGTGCCTTATATCTCTTCTTTTTATTTGCTAAGCAGTGGGAAACAAATCAATAATAGAGTTTTGGGTTACAGTGTTGCACAAAATTATAGCGATTATGTTAATTTTATAAAAATGTAAATTTTTTTTCCTAATGTATAGGGAGAATAAAATAAATTAACCCTTGAGTTCTTATTTTTATTTCGTTTATAATATTTCTAACAGAGAGAAGTTCTTATCAAAAAGATTTGCTAACTAGATTGTGGCTGTTTCTAAATTAAATTGAACTTAAAAAATACATTTTTAGTTTTTAACAAACATCTTATGAAATTCAATTCTGTTGTTGCACTTCTATGGATAACCCCATATATTTTACTTTTCTTGAACGAGTAATGTATTGTGAATGTGTTTTTTTTCCATTATTAAGTTTTCTTCTCTCTCCCGCTCTATGTGTTTCTCTCTATTTCTCTCTGTATAGGTTTTTCGTCACAAGCTCTCATTTTCATACAGGTACACATACGAACATACTTATGCAAACTTACAAATTGGGAGTTGTGTGTATTACCAACAATCCTTATAGTTGTTGCTATTGTTTATATTATTGTTACGTTTTACATGATTCTATTTCTTTTATTGTACTCACCCCCTCTAACATATACAAAAAGAAATTCTGCAGTCGCATTTGTGTATGAAATAGTGTCGCTGCTGTTGGGTTTTTAATCGCAACGGTATTACCAGCCGGCGCTGTCGAATTTAAAGTCTTAGTATCACTAAAATTAATGAAAAAGTGGGTTTTTGTTTTAATTAAAAAATATCCATTTAAAGCTTTAAAATTCATTTTAATGTTGTCTATATTATTTTTGGGGCCTGTTTTCTTACTCATTTTTAAAAATTTAATCATGTTTCCATCTGCGTAAGAGCGAAATTCTTCTATATCTACTACACCAATTTGTGTTCATGCCCCGGCGGAAGAAACTAAAGACGCTTTTACAATCGCCTTGACAAGCATCTTCATATTAAGATAGTTTTAGATGATGTTAATGCTAAAATAAACAAGAAAACCATAATTTGAATGCCAAAGGCAGATATATCATCTTAACGGTAAGAAGTTTATTATGTTCAGCTCGAACAGAATCCTGGTGATAAGTAGTACAAAAGCCTTCCATATATCCAAAAGGAACTTGGCTCTCTCCTTGTGAAAATACGAAAAATTACATCTCCAGGTAATCAAAGAAATGCACGCTTCGTGTATACGTGTTGTACGTGAAAGAGTAATATTGACTCCGATCATTTCCTTTGTGACAGCATATTTACGCACCCGAACAGGAAAGACTCAAAAAGTGGGTGACTATACCTTTGTACAGAGATAGAGTCTAAGTGCCTAATCCAAGATCCTCAGCCAAAAGCTAACTCAAAATTTAACAACTCCTAGTGATCCTGATGTCTGAAACCATTGCGAAAAATATTTGGCGGAGTCACAAGGAAGAATAGATAAATGGAAAGAAAAGAGTGCATGACGCAATTGATCAATATAGGGGTATGAATGGTAATTTATAAAATTCTACCATAAAGCTTTCCTCCCTAAAGGATGAAAACGGAAACGACATGATAGACGTGAGGCTGTGTTAAAGTTGTGGAAGAAAAATTTTTAAAGCTGCTTATCGCAAATAAATCTCAAATCAACTGTAATGAAATCAGAATAAGAATCTCCCGACTTAAAAATAATAAAGCTGCATGATTAGATAGTCTTCCATCTGTACTGTAAAATTGATGGTAAGCAAGTTGATGGTATTGTCCAATATACAATAAAGATAAATGTGTGCTTCGACTATATTTTACTATAGTTCAAGTAACGTTCTATGCATTGCTTGCATAATACGTGGACTTTTATAGGCCGCTTAAAGCAAAAGAAAAAAAACCGCTAAAAATATCACTAAAGCGAGATACTCTTTGCATTGAAGAATAATAAAAACGCGCTTAAACCGAGTGAAAATCACTGGATTGACAGTACTGTTTATTAATGATGGAGAAGTGTCTTTGCAAATATTTTTTCCTCTTGTTTAAATGACTGCTTCTGGTGGCCAATGTACAATTGTAAATACATACACATGCATGTGTGCATGGATGTATGACTGTGTATATCTGTAAATGAGAGTTGGTAGTTGTCGCAAGCGTTTGGAAAATGCTGCCGGCGTTTTGTGAGTTAGAGCAGACTCTGTTTATATACATATACATACATATATAAATGTATGGGGTTTTTGTTTTACGAGTAATAAAACCAAAACATGGCAAAGACAACATCAAGAACAAAGAAAATTCCCAGTTGTTTGACTTGTATTGCTCTATGCCTGATTTTGTAAATTTAGTTTTGCTCGGTAATTCGTCGCGTTAAGCACAGGGATATTATTAAACGAAAATTCCAACAATTTTTTTTTTTGATATTGAGTGTACTCACCTCATACTCTCATTATTACCATTGTGTGCTGTGCTATGTGTTATGTGGGTATATTATAACGTGGTTGGAGTGCAAGTGTTTGTGTAAAATTTAATGTGCAATAAAACGAGTGTTTAGAATGAGAGATGTTCAAATTGAAAGAGAGCAAGAGTGCTTAAAAAGAGAATAATATTGAAAGGAGTGAAATTGAAATAGAATTTAACCGCATAATAAAACAAATTAAAAAAAAAACAAGAAACGAGAGAAAAGGAGAATTTTAAAAGTGAGAAATATTCAAAAACAAATAAATTAAAGAAATTTTGGTAAAATAGTTAAAAATTCTGAAATATGTTAAATAATTATGAAGTATTATATTTATAAAGTTTAGTTGCTGTTTGTACAACAGTAGGAATACTCCCGTGCAGTGACAATTTTATAATTATGACTGTCTAAATTGTGCTCTCATTAATTTTTTGTTCTATACTAGTGAAGTTAACAACCATTTATTGCAAGTGTTGGTTTGGTGTTGTTGTTATTTTTGTGGATGATGATAATAATAACAATTTAAAACAAAAGTAATTCATCTCTAGCTTAATTTTTGCTTCGCCGTCGTTGATATTACTCTAAATTATTTTTGAAAGTAGGGGGCAGAATTATAAAATATTGTCTGGTTAAATTGAAGAGTTTGACCCATTATAAATGTGCGAATATGTGTTACTCTCATAATATGAAAGTAAGTGTGTGTATAAAATGGAAGAAAAATCAATTTCCAAAAAAAAAATTTATAGGAAAATCAAAAATCTATATAAAAAAAATTAACGGGTGATAAAAAATATATTTGAAAATGAAATAAAAATAAAAGTGAAAAAAAAAGCAAAATAAGAAAATAATAAGAAAATTTATGGTAATAAAAAATCTAAATCGAAAAAAAGAAAAACAAACACACATGTAGGGAGTATGTAAAATACCCAATTTAAAACAAATGTCTTTTAAAAGACATTATTAAAAATGAAGCAAAATAAAAACTTATTGAATATGTTAAACAGTGGAAAATTTTGATGAATTATTAAAATTTTTAAAAATAAAATCTTGGCATTCATTGAGAAAAAAAAGAAACAATTTGAAATCTTATTTCTACAAAGTTTGTGTGTTCTAAAGAGTGTTTGAATTAATATACATATTTCATATATTTATTGTATGCATACATATAATTAAGCAAACAAACAAATTTAATTTATTTTTTTTTTAATTACTATACATTCATCTGTATACAATTAATTATAATATTTCCTGTAATTAAATCAACTAAACACGTATTTCAAAAGGTAAATTTCATGTTTTATATGACTATTAGATCATTTTTTATTTATATTTCAATGAAATATTAATTACAAAACTATTTTTTGTTAAAGCTCCTACGCTTTATATCTGTTCATAATAGTATTTTTTCTATTTTCACATTAAAAAGCATCTAAAAAATTTTTTTTATTTATTTTTTTCTTTTCTATTTATTTTATAAGTTTTTAAATTATTTAAGAATTTTCGATGAGACAGTAAAAGTTTACAATAATAAAGACAGTATAGGAGGTTCTGTAAGAAGAAAAAAATTCATTCATAAGCTTATCAATATCGCTTCATGCAGCTTTTCGGTTAATGACAATCTAAATAGTTCTTACATAGGAAGCGAACCAGAATATTATCAATTTAATCTGCGTTTACATGTTACATATGTACATATATACATTTAAAAAGGAAACCTTGATTTTTCTTTGAGAAAAAATTGAGTAAATCTTATTACTTCATAGATCAACGAAAGCGTTAGGTGATTAAAAAGATGTTCACGAATAAGTTTTGATAACAGAATTGTATGACAACCAAATTAAAAATTGATTTTCATTAAATTTGTCACGAAATTATTTAATTATGTAAATAATCGTCGTAGGTCGCTGTAACTTCGTTTTAATGTTTAACATACAGTTTATAATTAAATAGATTTTTATGTATACTGCACAAAAATATTGTCACATTCGCATAATTTTTTTTAATTTTTTTTTTTTGTTAACGGAGATTTCTTCTCTTGATTATTGATATTTCTACACTTAAGTGCATATATTTGTGTGTCTGCACGTGAAGAGTGCATGCATGTGAAGAGAATAACATTTGCTTTTTTTTTTGCTGCTAATTATGCTAATCACATATGCGTAACGCATGCATAAGTTATAATGAATGGTTGCCGTCTTCCTATTGTAATACAATAAAAAATCATGGTAATGTTAGGCATACGCATGTATATATGTAGTTGTAGTTGTTAAGCTTGGATGAGGAAATGAGAATAAGTGCAATTTCCTACTACTGTACGATATATCAAGTTATTCAATGTTGTTGTTATCATTGTATTTATTAAATAATGTTAAACATTTCTTCAATATCTTTTTTGAAACTATCGAAACTATATTTTTATTATACTTCGTGTATTTTTTTTTCGGTACTATTGTAGCTTTACTTGTAGCAATATATTTAATTTGAATTTGATAATAATTTGAAAACACAGTTAGTATCGTTCCGTGTTGTTTTGTTTTTATTTCTTTATGTTGTATTTGGTAAAGAAATATAACTACGAATATAACACTTAATAATATATAATGTATGATATAACTGAAAGGCAAAACAACACAATAAAATAAAGGAGAAATATGTGTATGTGTATGTAAGTAAATATAAAATAAGTATTTGGCAATAACTACAACATTTTGCTAAACGTACATTTATTCTCTCTTTTTATACAAATATAAGTATGGTATATAAATTTTACAACAACAATGTTTGTATGTATGTATGTATATATGTATGTATGTATGTATGTATATGTTTTATTTATAATTCGTTCATATGTGACATGTTCTTTTTTTCACTTTTTCACTTTTATATCATTCTTGTTGTTGCTTTAATATACATTGTATATCGATATGTATCGTATGTAATCATCATTAGTATGTTGTTGGTGGATAGATGGATGTACTTTTCTTTCCACCGCTGTTGTAGCTGTTGTGTTACTGTTGTTTCCATTTCGTTTCCATTTGGCTTCTCTCCCGTTTATATGGCTGTACCCTTGAGCAAACTAATCATATAAAAAATACGTTCAGCATAAAGTATGTATTTAAAGTTATTTTATGTTTTCTATCTCTTTTTCTCCGCTGTATTTAAGTTAAACTCCTCTTATAATAAAGTAGGTATTTGTTTGTTTGTTTGCTATTATTACTATTGTTATTGCTGTAGTAGTTGTTGTTGTTTTCTTTTTATATGGTTTACTAAGGTTGAAGCGCAACTTCTACCGTGTTATAGTTATTCTTCTTTTTTATATTCCTTTTGTTATTGTTGGTGTGGTGATTACTTGTTCATTTTATATTTTGGTGGTTTTTGTTTGTTTTCTTTTTAAAGCTTTTGGTGCTGCTAAAAGATTTACAGAGTTGTGTTGCTTTCTTTGTCTGTTTACAGTGTTGCAAATAAATGTAAAGCATATAACATTAAGATTTAAATAAATATCACAGGATTGTGTGTATAAGTGTAACAGGACTTTTACTTTTGATTCGAAATCTCATTTTCATGTATTGTAGATGATGTGTTTCGACAGAGATTTTACTAATTTTTATTGCTTAATGATGAAAGTTGTAAACTGTTAGTGTAGCTTGTTGCTTGTTTTTACCTAGTTTTACAACCAGCATTGTTTTCTCATGTTTCAATTTAAAAGTTCCTATCGAAAGCTAAAGAAAAAGCAAACAAAAATCAACTTAAATATGAAACACGTATTAAATTATGAAAGTGTGTGTGTATATCGTCAAAATATTTTTACTGGCATGAATTGTCAAAACATGAATTTTGTAATGTAAAGCTACAAAATAAAAAAATAAAAGCTACAAAAAAGTTTCCTAAAGTTGTGTAGGCACCTGAGTGTTTACACAGATAAAATTATGAAGATGCGGTACCAGCCAGATTCGCATTTATGTATACCATACAAACCGACTTAATGGCTGATGAACAAACAAAAATACTGACTGTATGAAACGAACGGTATAGTTAAATGAATGTCAGACTGGCCAGTTGCTGTTCGGGGCTGATTGGGTTGTTTGGTTCGGTTAAAGTCGTCTTTAAATATTTTTTTTTTGTCTTAAAGCACCAGCAAAGTAACTGCATGGAATTGCAGCAGCTTAAAAAAATAAAACAGATCAACATTTATGTAACTACAACCAAACAAACAGCAGAATAACCAACAAAAATACTTGACAGTATCAACCAACAAGGAGAAGAAAAAAAAGAACAGAAACTAACTTATACGAGTAATAAATTAAATATTACAGGAGGACAGAAATGAAGTGAAGAGAGGAGAATGAATCAAAATTCAGCACGCATTCAACTCACGCACAACATACACACACAGGCGCCTATTGAATTACCCAATACTTAGAAGGGCACATGACTATGGAAAAAAATGGCTATAGGAGAGCGAAATAAATAAGAAAGTTTTAATCGTCCATTTCAGGCCACTTAAGACTCTCTACACTACATTAAACCTTTGCTTGGGACATTTGTATATCGACGGGTGCTGAATAGAGTCAATGGATTTTTGGATGTCTCCAATCTACACAGAATTCCAAATCGATCGATGATATTTTTAATTAAAGCTGGTCCTTGTTAATACTTTTAAAGTGTTGCCAAACTAAAAATGTTCTCCGTATCACATAAGTCGCAACAACAAAACATCAAGTAGGGAAATAAATGCTAAAAAAAATATAAATTGTTGTTGCTGTTGTTTTGTGTTTATTATTGCAGGTTTTGCTAGTCATACCAGTACAATTCGGACTTTCATTACATTAATGTATATAACAACAATAACGCCAATAACAAAACATGAAAAATTACAACAACAATAACTATGAAAACAAAATTGTAGTGTTCAATCGTAGCGCATTCGTTGATTTTCGTCAAATTAGAGAAAGAGGATGAAAAAGAAAGAAAGAAGAACTGTTCCTTTTTGTTGCAGTTCTACTTCATTTTCTTCTTCTTTTCTTTCAACTACAAATATTGCAGCCACACTGACAACAACAACGACGATTAAAGTGATAGAAATATTACAATAAATACAAGAAAGTTTCTCTAAATCTTCGATAAATTTTGAGTACTCTAAATCCTTTTGTGTCGGATTCCCAATTGCTGAATATAGACAGAGAAGGTGTTCAATAAACAAGATGAGATTTCAAAAAAAAAAAAAATTCTTTGTACTCGATACGCTGTTTATTCAGTCTCTGGGATCGCGTGAAGTATGTGTGAGATCATTTGTTTATTCCTGAAGAAAGGACGTTTGAATTCGTTCCAATTAATTGTTGGTCTGAAATACATCAGATATGTTGTTGCCATATATGTAGGTAACGGATTGATACTTTCACTATCTCCGCAGGGAGAGGCAGGGATTTTCCTATATGTCTAACTAACGAAAGCTTCGAGGGTTGTACCAGTATAGCTAAAACTGAATGATGTTTTTAAGTTTCTTTAAGTAGAAAAGAGGATTACCTTTTGGGGACAAATTATTTCGCTTTGATTTGAGGTGTTTTACTTCCTTTGGGCATAAAGACCATTTTGCCGTGGCTGTCCAATTTGAAAAAACTTAAATGGAACATAAGCAGACTCTACAAAACTAACAACAATTACGGCATAAACTGTTTATCGGTAAGGCCGCTGGTGGCAGGTATGGGTCTGGGTATGGAGATATGTAGGAATAGAAGCTTTAAACTTTCCATCTAATGCGATATTCAAAGATTGGTAATTTCAACGCATCGTATTAAATTGCTGATGGTATCTTTTGTTTGTTTTAAGTATCAAATAACTTTTTGTTTTTTAATTCTTTTGTCTAATGTTGTTGAATATATATACATACGTATAGCTCTAGATCCTGGTTTTATTAATTTGAATTGGAATAAATTAGAAAAATCATACAAATAGAATTGCTTTGGTTAACGAAATCATTCATAGGACGTCATACACGGATAGATAGAAGATATTCAGTCATATAATTCACCAATTGATTTGAAATTGAAAAATAAAAATAAATATTGTTTTTATACAAATTTATTAATAGATTTGATCTTAAAACAGCGAATATAAATACACACATACCCACACAAAAATGTATACATGTACACACACACACACACATACATACATACCTACATACATACATACATACATACATATATATATATATATAAGTACATATATTTCAATACAAAAAAAAAATAACAATCGATAATTATTAGAAAAATAAAAAAGAACTCGATTTAATGAAAGACATTGTGGGCATGTATCTGGCGATTTAACGAATGTTTATAGGGGAGGGGGACGTACACATTCAAATAAATGAGTGAACCTCTAGAGACTGAAATAATATTGTTGTTTTTGTTTTCTATTTGTGTTTGTATTTGTATTTGAATTTATTCGATACGAATACGAATACGAATAAACGCACTACTTACTCATTTTATTTAATTTATGATCATTTGAAACAACTAGGAAAAAAAAAATAGAATTGAATTGGAAACATTTTAAAATAAGATAAAAAATATGTATGAATGTATATGTACATAAAAAAAATATGAAATAAAAATTAAATGAAAATGTGAAAAAATAAATGAAAATAAAAACAAAAATTAATGCGATGACGACGACTAATTAATCAAATTAAATAAAGAAACAATAGCTAGAGTGAACAGAAATACATTGTTAAACTTACAGACGAACGGACGGACGGAAAATACTTATACGGTATAAAGGAATAAAGTAATGGAAAAAAGCAGCATGCATGATAAATTGACAGAATTAGAAAGCTTTCATAGTTTTTTGTCATGATTTCATGTTGATGCTTGTCCATATCTAACCAGCAACACTAAAGGCCTATTTTTTGTAAGATCAACGTCTATTTGTATGATAAACACAAACAAAATTGAGTGTTTTTGTTTGCGACTTCCACACAAACAGACGTTTGTCTAAAATCGTTTGTCTTTCAAAAACCGACCCTAATTCGATTGTGACTTCAATGTTCTTACAACGTGTGAAATGAGTGAAAAGTTGAAATAAACATGCAACGTAAAGCAATAAAGAGTAAGAAAAAAGAAAGAAAAAATGCAGCAAAATAAGCTGAATAAGTTGTAATATCTACGGTGAGAATGTATCGAGTGAATACCGTATTCAGTAATGATGGTATTTTTACTCGAGTTTTTTATGAAAATTTTTTCAATGTCAAAGACGCATTATCGTTTGCCAGTCAGTGAGTATGTGAATGAATGAATGGATGAATGAATGTATGGTGATAGTAGACGAGAGGTAGTAAACCGTAATTACATGGAAATTAAAAGGCCTGGTTGTGCTCAAACAAGGTTGAAGTCTGTGTCCAACGTGAATTATGGAAAAAAATAAAAATTGTTTACTAATTTAAATCTGTGAAACGGTGGTAATTAACATCAAATTCGTATCATTTGCCAATGACGAACGAATGTGAATTGAACGCTTGAAATCAGTAAGAGTCTATGACTTTTCGTAAATGACTTTAAAGTCTAAACTGGAAGTTTTTGTGATGAGCGTTTGTTAAGGCGTTTTTATGGCGGAACTTGACGAAAAACTTACTTAGCTTGTTATTTTGTGGCAAATGGGATTGTGTGTATTTGTCGAGTTAACCCATTGCACCTGAACGGCAACTGAAAAACACCATTCTATTCTTTACTATTCTTTAC
Source organism: Sarcophaga bullata (assembly GCA_005959815.1). Taxonomy (NCBI): domain Eukaryota; kingdom Metazoa; phylum Arthropoda; class Insecta; order Diptera; family Sarcophagidae; genus Sarcophaga; species Sarcophaga bullata. Next base: position 1,664,384 of record QOCX01000003.1, read on the forward strand.
TTTTCTTTTGATCACAGTGCTCAAGTGAGCTTTTAATATCAAAGCTACCACTCTAACATAATTTAACCTAACCTAAGTGAAAATACTGATAAGCCAGAATCAAAACCATTTTTTATTAAAATTACTGTCGGGTAGCTGAATACCCATACTAAAAATGGTTCGGATGCAAAGGGTTAAATAAAACTGGATTAGCCGATTATAATCCAGCCTTTAGGATTGGAAATTTTATCAATTCTGAGCTCTACTACTCACAGCTCAACTGTCTGAGCGATGCAAACAAGATACATAGATAGCGCGTCCAGTTTACAATCTACATAAATACAACAACAAAGCAACAAAAAAAAAATACTTAATTTTTTACAATAATTGTTATTTCGCTATTATTTTGTTGTTGTTGTATTTCTTGTTACTATTTATAATTTTTATTGTATTTGTTTCTTTTTATCGTTATTGTTGACGTTGTTGTGTTTCGCGGTAGCTGTTCTCATTGTGTTTGGTAATTTCTTTTTTTCTTTCATATTTATATTGTTGTTTGTTGTGTTGTTGTTGTTGTTGTTGTTGTTGTTCTTTGTAGTTTATCACACAATATATCTACTTATTATTTCACTTAATTTCTATTTACATATATATGTACATACGTACACTCAGACGTATGTATGTACATTGTTTTTCTATATAAAATATTTGATTTTTTTGTGTTTTTATATGCTTTAATTTTATTATTCTGTGTTATGGTATTTTTTTGTTTTTTTTTTTTGTTTTTGTTTGTTTAATACATACATATGTAGATACATCCATACAAACATTTTTAATAATTTTTTATTAACCAAACAAATATTAATTGAACGTATAAGGCAATTATGGTTGTTAGCTGTTGTTACGTACATACGTACTTATTACATACATATGTATGTATTGCTGGTTCTCTTGTCTGTATTATATTCTGTATTGTATTGCCATCGTTTTATTAGTCATGATTTTTTCATTCAACCGTTTTAATGGTTTTTTTTGTTGTCTCGTGTTTGCTATTCTTTTATTTCGATTTCATTTTATATTTGACAACCTCTCTGCTTATTTTCGCTTTTATATCCATCCATCCATCCGTCCATTGCGTTTGTTTTTTTGAAGTTTGTGACCAAATGATAAATTCGAAGCTTTTTTTTTTCACAAAGAAATCGTTTGTTTTTATTGTTTGTTTGTGTTTTTTATAGTATTTATTTCAATCTTAAACAATACAAATTAAGTTAAGTTCCAAATATGAATAATTTTTGCTATCAATCAGTGAATGAATGTATGAGTAATTCATGTATGGCCAATAATTCACAAGAAGCGGGCTTAGACGATCTTGGCTAATCGTATAATGTCGTTAAAAAGCAAAAAAAAAAATAGCTTCACTGATAAAATTATACTTCAGATCAATTTATATAAAAATCAATGGTATGTGTAGATCATTGTGTAATAATTTTTGGACTTTGTTTTGTTTTTTTTTTTTTTTTTGACCGCAACTGTATGTATCTGTTAAGAACTCTCTTATAGGTAACCAAACTCTCCTCTATGGAGCCATATTTAATAGTTTGGTTTTATTCAGAACGTTTTAAGAACAAGACCTAAAACCGGTCAAAATAAGCCTACTCTTACGATCGCCATGGTGTTGAACTTTGTAGTATTTATTTAGATTGAAGATGGTTACGGAGTTAATGATGGAACCCGGTTTCAAGTCACTTATTGGTCGAATCTATATGTATAATTTCTAGAATAAGCCGAGTGTTGAGCTTTTTAAATGATATTAGTTTATATGAAAGATTGGAATCCAGGGACACTTCAGCTATCCTGTGGGTACTGCTATTGCTAAAACTGTTATAAGAAGGATGATAAAACAATGCTGATGTTCTTTTTTTAATCTACTTTAGGACGACTTGATATTGCGTGTTGAGATCAAAAGCCTTGAGGCTGCAAAACTGCACTCCTATATTAGAATTACGGAATTTCATTCTTCTATATCTTAGCACTGTCAATTGGCTAATTTGTGTGTTTGATAAGAGCTATATTTAATGTGATATTATATCCCTTTTCCCAGTAGGTGTTTGATCTGGAATAATCCCCAGATTTTCCTACACTGATGATAGCAATTTGTTTAGACCGATTCGTTTTGATCATTTAGTTTTAGTGTTGTTTAGTCTTTCCAAAGCTTGTGTAACCCTCGAGTAGGCGGTATAATTTTTTTTTTTTTTAATTTTTTTTTTTTGTCTATTGAAAATATTTTGATTTACACCACAACTGTAGTCGATAGGGCCTTCTTGTGGTGGACGAATTTGTGTTGCTGCCAGTGGTTGGAAAGACAGTTAACATTCTTAATTCGTACGATTTAGTTTGTCGATTCGACAAAGTTCACCATTTACTTAGTAGTAGGTGTTATAAGGTATGAATTGTAGATTTTTTAAATCTTCTTCATTGTAAGTATTCAAAATGGGTTCTGAACACGGTATTAAATGCAAAATTTAATATTTTAATAATTTCTTTGATTTTAAAGTGCGAATAAAATCTGTTGGGAAAACATTTCTCCTCCCTTAAAAATGATTTGTATTGATTGCTATTATGAGTAGTTAACTCATATGGCGAATGGCGGTTAGCGATTTGGTGATCTAGTATCTCTTTATGCTAAAAGTGTCAGTGGCTTAAATGAGCACATATTGTTACTTTTTTTTTTTATTGAAAAAATTCTTTGTTAGCAAGTAATAAATACATACATAAATGTCGAAAAATTAATTTTATAACTCTCTTTATAGCGTTCAAGTATTATAGGAATGCCCGTCATATGAAATTTTTATTAAAATAAATATTATTAGATCGTCTATTAATAAATTCATATTTCAGTTTATTCAAAAAATTGAAATAACCACCAATTTATTTTCGATTTTAATTTACCAAATGCTGGTTAATATTTACAATCATCATTTCGTCACTGTAATCGATAAGTTTGAAGCATAAGCCCAGAAAATCAATTGATTGAACACAAAAATATCGCGTTCGGAGAACAAAAATCAAATACAAAAACATAGGCAAAATGGCAACACAAACAGAAGTTCCATAAAACAACTACAAACAAAAAAAAAAAAAGAAGAATGGAAATTAAGATAAAATGTTAAGGTTTGCGCTGGCCCTTTAATCTTTTCTTGCACACTTTTGCAACTAAACAGAACTTAAGAGAAGTAATAAAACAGGCAAAACATGAACATTTACCAATAAAAAAAAATAATAAAAAAAAAGTGTAAATAGAAAACGGCAACAAAAGCAGCACTGGCCCTGAGTAAGGAAAAAGGAAAACAAAAAAGGGGGTGAAGAGCTTTAAGAAAAAGGGATACACGACTAGCATATGACGGCAACGACGAATACAGAATATAATAAATTATAGAAATGATATTAAATGTGTATTCGTTTGTACTGTCTTTGTAGTATGGCGAGTGTGATTGTGTGTGTGTGTGTGAGTGTATGTGTATGTGTATGCATCTGTAGAGAAAGGGATTATTAAAAGACATGGAGAGAAAGAGAGAGCACAGAAAAAATTAAGAGGGAGTTGTACAAATAAAACTACTACTATTTTACTACGTAAATATACAGTGTTGGAAGAGGGGGGGGGGCGGTAGGAATAAATGTCGCCAACAGCGTCTTTTGTTCCTTATTCTTATTGTTGCTGTAGTAAAAAAAAAAGAAATATGAAAACAAAATGACATGTACATTTTCTCCTATCTCTTTTCTGTTTTTATGTAACCCGAACTATTTTTTTTCCTTTTTCTCTTGTACTCCAATCTTTTATAGAAATTGTGAGTGAGTGAGTGCTTTTTAAAGGTGGTGGAAAGACTTTAAGGGCACAACATGTATGTACAGTGTTGAGAAAAGTCCAGCTATACAAAAGTAGTGTTTCTGTTTTGTTGTTGTATGTCCTCTACTGATAAAATTGTAATATGCATTCAAAATTGTTGTTGTTTCGGTTATAGACGTGAATGTTTCCAAATGTAAAATATACTCCTCTTAGAAAAGAAATACTTTGAAGGATTATGGTAAAAATGGTGTGGTTATACACACATATTTCTTTTTTTTTCTTTTTTTTTTTACGAATGTATGGGTGAACGTATGGTGTTGAGGTATTTTGTTGGAACATGTTTTATATTTCATGTATAACAGTTCCAGTTTGACTCTACAGTAAACAATGTTACATACTCATATAGTATATATAGAATTGTTTAATGTTTTGTAACAATAGAGCATGAAATATAAAGAACCTGAAGGAAATTCTACATACACTTTAAAACTCTCATACATTTTCACATTCACATACTAACATTTATTCTCATTTGAGCTCAGTTTGGCTGGCTATACACATTAACAAAAAAGGACGACGCAATGTTTTTACTTTCTTTTTGTTTGAGAAAATAAGAACGAAAAGCTATAAGACCGTTTATGTAAGAATATTATTTGTAAGGATAGCGTGCGCACATGCACACATACGTTGTCTTACAAACATCTGCACATAACAAATATTGGATAGAGGGGGAGAATGGAGAAAGTGAAAGAGATGTACTTTGGAAAAGTAGTAGGAGAAGAAATTTTGCATTTTTAATTCTACTGCATTACCTTCCAAAAACATACGATTGTAAATTATAAGGAGAATTGTTATTTTTATGATTATTACAGTGGCATTCGTACGATAAAAATCTCACAAAATTTTCAGATTGTTGAGGAGAGTATGAAAGTAAGAATTTAGAATGCTATAGAGCTTATTTACATGTAGTTTCACATTCAATAATCTCTTTCAAAGTGTTCACACGTTCAGTGATGTAGAATACAGTCAACTTTGCATTCAATACTGGATCTATTTTCGATTTCAAGATGTTTTTGTAAAAAAAAAACGGGATGAAATTATAGGGGTATAAAGCAACTATTTATTAATGAATGTAAACATGTTTGTATATACGTCTGTTAGTTTATTGAATAGACGGCAATGTTACATTTCTACATATCCATATAGACGAACGCGGGTGTTCAATTATAGCTCTAAAATATCTCTGTATTGCATTGTAATATAAAATAATACATACAACATTCTTGCTGTTGTGGTAGTATGTTTACACCACATGCTCAAATTAAACACAACAATGAATGTAATTCTTAAAATATTAAAAAATGTATGTATTCTCTAACACACAAAAACATCTTTTATAGCTAAATCTACGCATACGTAGTAAAATCGCCCGACAATAATGATTATGGTATAAAAAACAACAACAACAACAATAGTGGCATACGTACTTATGTGCGTTTGTATTGCGTACATTGTGTTACTCACGAAAATACTTAAGAAAAGGCTTTTACAAGAGCAAAGTGAATAGTTGTCATTTATTTTTTAGGAATTAATTTTTCTTCCTCTCTTTTTTTTCTTGCAACAATTACAAGTTCTTTACTCACTTCCTCTTTTCTTCCTCGGTGTGGAGCTTTGTCTTGTACATCACACATCCATACATATATGAATGTCTTTATTTTATGTCTTTATTTTAGTTATACTTTTGGAAGGAAAATAAAACGAACTAAAGGCAGCTCTTAGTTATTTTAATTTTTAAATTAACAAACTAACAGGAAACCTGGATTCAGTGATAACACTGAGAAATAATGAGTGAGATAAAATATTCCGAAGGCTCATTTAACTCCCTAAAGAAAAATTTTTCTTTTTACAAATTTATCTTCCAGCAAAATCTAATTTCTTACTCAATTTTTATTTTAGATCGATTTTTTATGCTTCTTCCATTTGGGTAAGTAACAACACAGTTGCTTATTAATATTTCTTAAATTTTATGATCATCGTTTCTTGATTATATATATATATATATATATGTGTATGTATGTGTATTTTTTTAATATTAAAGAAATCTTATTTTATTTATGGTTGTTATATAGAGATAAAAGAGTTAATATTCTTCTCTTTTATTTTATTTATTTTTCTTGTTTTGTTATACATTTTTAGCATAATTTTTTTTATTATATTTATTAATATCTGCAAGAAATATAAGTACATGTGGAGTATCTACGTAATGTTTGTACGTATACTTGTCATTTATTGCCAAGTTATGCTTTTTATTATCGTTTCCTTGATATTGATATGATATGAATACTCCACTACTATGCCAAACAGGTGTATAACGGTTTAAAAATAGATATTAAAGGTGAAACGACGGGGTGAACAAGTCTAAAGGGAGTATAAACACTGGTGTTCAGCCTAATTGGAAACAGCTGTCGTTCTACAGTAAAGATTTTTTATAATTTATTTTAATTAATTAATTTATTGAAGTACATTCCAACTAAACACAAACTTAGGAATATAAACTTGGCATGCATGCCTCTTAAAAAATCGTGTTGTAAATAAGATTAACTGAAGAATCTATTACATTTACATACATAATTGGTCATTACAACCCTTCAGTCAGGATTACGACCTAGCTTCTCACACCACTTATGTTGTGTGTGTTAATTAATATATGAACGACAGATTTTTTTGAGAAACTTTTCATGGCAATTTTATTTTTACTCTCAGAGTTTATGCAAAAAATCTGTTGAGAGGAAGTCGCCGAAGAAATATTTTATCATATTTCGTTTTTGATGTCTGACTGGGGATCCGAACTCTGGTCTTTCGTCTAATAAGCCAACACACTACCTTATAGACTACGACGACGACAACACTTCTATTCCATTTAATAATTTTTTAATTTATATAAATAATTGTAAACAAAAAAATTGAAGAAAATAATTCAATGAAATATTACTAAAAGATCTGCTACAGTAGACCATATCAACTCTTTAGCTGGAACATCCTGATTAATGAAACTGAAGCAATAGTAGAGGAATAATAAAAAGGCGTGAAAGAGGTTTTGTGACAGGCCCATGTAACTTAAAGTAAATGAAAAGACTAAAAAAATACATTTATAAATATAATGACAACACAAGAACAATATCGATGGATACTACTGCTCTTACACACGCAGTACTAGATATCTGTCTTGCAACCAACCAACCGAGAATCCAAAACAAAATTGTCTCATTATATTATAATTCATCACAACGGACAATCATTAATATTGTATGTCGCCCATCTCCTTTCCTTTACCTTTGAAATGAATTCGATTTTCGATTTTCGATTCAATTGAATTTATTCCTTGTTTTCAAATCCAATTGATTGTGGTGGTTATATTCATGGGTTTATGTATGTCTATAAAAAGTTATTTTAATTTCATGTCATATGCGTGCATACAATTCCACAACGTTACCAACAAAAACAAAAAAGAAAACGAAATAAAACGTCCACAAAAAAAAAAAAAAAAAAATTGAACACAACAGAAACACAAAAAATATCAAAATATGTCTATAACCAGTAAATATTAAAGCAACAACAACAACAACAACTTGACGAAAATGATTTGCAATCGATAACAAGACAAACGTAAGACGACGACGACAAGATATTTGAACTGAAAATATGATCATGAATCACTTCAAGGAACAAACAAAAAAAAAATATTATTTTTCGCTCTAAACCGCTTCATTTTTATCCCACACCATCCGTCCATTTGATTTTTGTTTTTTTTTTTTTATTCTAAAGCTCTGTTTATCAATACATATGTATACATTTTTTTTTTTTTTGTTTGAAATGCAAGCTATTCCATACTGCAGTAAGGAACTTAAACTGAAAAATAGCTCATAAACCTGAAAGCCAAATGAAGACAGAAACACGTATCTGGCGATTGTCTGCTCTCCAAGTTCTGTAAACTGTTTCTAAATCTTCTTTGTGTTATCCGCATAGTTGATGTAGTTTAAGAACAGTTTATCATTTCACCAGACTGTCTACTTTGTGTAATAACGCGATCAGTTTAAGGTGTAGATTTTCTATTACGAAGCTTTTAAGTTGAATTGGCTATCAAAAAGTAATTTAAACTTAACGACTGATCTTATATGAAATGACCTTATCACTACTAGCAAGCAATTATCAATGGAAATTTATTGTATTTTCTTCCTCATTGAAACAATTTTATTATTATTATTATTATTATTATTATTATTATTATTATTATTATTATTATTATTATAATTATTGTTATTATTATTATTTTTATTATCGCTGTTGTTGTTGTTGTTGTTGTTTGTAGTTTGTAGTTTATCACACAATATATCTTATTATTTCACTTAATTTCTATTTACATATATACATATGTACATATGTAGACTCAGAGGATTAAATATTAAAATAAATATTAAGAACAACTGTAAATATACATATATACATACATATATTGAAATTGACGGTATTTTGGGAGAATAATGAATAATAATATGATGATTGTTGTGTAGAGAAGGTAGAATCGAATAATTTGGAAATTAGCTAAAGATATACTGAAATGGATTTGGCAGGATTAGTTAGAGGAAAATGAGTTTTTCTCCCTTGAAGTGTCGGCGGGTGAAAAGGTTGCCCCATGAGTTCTAGGTATTCCTTCTATCGGTCGCCGTTTGCCGGAGGAAGATTAATGATTGCGTTCCGTAGATATGAATGAAAAGATCCAGGCAAATTTAAAGTTAGTTTATAACAACAGCAGGTAAGCTGGAATAATTGTGGGACAGAGTTAGAGAAGTTATTGTTCGTATATCGTTTCACTCTAACTTGTGACAATAAATTTTGCGTAAAATAAGGCAACTGTGTGAATGCGGACTTCTGATTGGGATAATTTATTATTGCGCGTTATATATTACGCAATAAAAGTCAGATTGGTGTGTTTGATGCAACCATGTGATCCCATGGTATTAAGAATTCCCAAATAGGTTTCCTTTAGGTCGGCCGTTACTTGCGAGCAATTTTTATTGCTCATTTGAATTAGCTTCGTCGCCTATATATTCGGTCCCAAGTAAAGCTCGACTGTAACGAAAACAGTTTTGGAAATCCTGATACTATGGCCATCCTTCTTACTAGGTTCGAAAACCGCACTTTTAAAATATTTCCCGATTTATGATGGGCATATTTGGTAAAAAAAAAGTTCTTATATTTTACACCTCTGTTATCTCCAATACGCAAATTGTTAATCCCATTTTTTTTTAATTTAAAGGCTTAGGCCTAATTATCTCTATTTTTGTGATTAGTTAATATTTTCACTTCATTTTTCCAAATTTGTCTACTATGTTAACTTAACAGTCTCTGTTAACATACTATTTAATGTAAACAAAGAATATAACTGTCGAAGCTAACATCACGCACATATATGGATAAATAATTATTAAAAAAAAAATTACACGAAACTAATCGAAATATGAAAGATTAAAAAAAATTAATTTGGCTTCAAGTGTTGCAGTCTTAAGTTCACCAAAATTACCGCAAACCTTGTTCTGGTAGGTTTGCCTTTTTACTAAAGTGAGCGTTGTTTCAATAAACTTTTTTTTGCCTTTTTGGAAAGAACGTTGTTGACAAGTATAATTTAAAAACAGGTATTTGCTTGTGGTTTAAATTTCATTAAAACATACTGTTAAAATCTAATAAATCGTCTAAAAGAAACGTTTTTAAAAATTTTCTAAACTTGAAATAAACGGTTAAAGTTTACAAAGATTGTAAATACTGACTAGTCACAATAAATAAAATGTACGAATATAATTGATTGCGGTCACAATTAAAATTAGAATCAAAAGAAAACACACACACACCAACACCTACATACCTACGATTTAAATTTTAAAACGATCAAATAGAAACAAATCAAACAAAAATCTATAGCAAGTAGCAGTAACAACTGCTCACCAATAATAAATTGGATATGAGAAAAAAGTAAAAACAACATTACCTAAAGGCGATAATAAAAATAAAATCGCAAATAATACAAAAACAAAATTATGTGTATGTGCAGCCAAGTCACACATTTGCAATGAACTGAGTTATACGCTTTCCAGTGAGGTTTATAAAGAAAAAGAGCTTGTGAGTTTTCGATATAAACAAATACATAGCCGTAACTCAAAATGAAAATAACAAAAACACTAAAGTTAGGCTACAATCAGTGAGCCTCCATATTTAAAAAAAATTAATAAATTTCGTCGATTCTCAATGGTTAGATTTATTATTCTTTTTGATAAAGTTAATATTTATAGCTACGTACAGTAAAATTATTCGACAGAATGCCTACAAAATTTGTGCAGCACTGTTTTAAAATACCTATCGTGTTTCTTTATTATGAAGCTCAGATATCTACATATGTCTGTTCATACAGATACTACATAATTATTATAAAACAACTTTAAACTTATACAATATATCAAAAAAAAAAAATATATATACTATTATATAATAAGTATATATATATAGTAGTAGTATATATATTTGCTTATGCATAAATATAATTTCTAAAACTATAGTTGTTTTTTTTTTATTCAGAATATTTAATTGTTAATTACATATACAGAACGGCACTATGTAGATATTGAAAAATTATACAGAAAAGATTTTCGTTGCAGAAATATTTTTTTCCGTTTGTCTGAAATAAACGAATGAACGAACAGAGAATAAACAGATAATTTTTTGTATTCTTTTGCACCACTTTGATATTATATCCAATTCGTACGCCAGTTTATATTTGTTTGTTTGTTGGTTTGTTGTCGGTTTGATTTTCTGTTACATGTACGTTTGTTAAAAGATGCTTTGCCTGTGAAAGAAGAAGCAATACTAGAAACAATATGCACAAAAAACACGTATTCACTCACAAGTACAGGAGACAACACAATTTATACAATAAAAAAGGAACAAAAAAGTGTTGTTTCTGCGCGATGTTATTTATTATTATTTTTTTTTTGTCCGTTTTGTTTGTTTTTATTATTATTCCATTCCCTGTATTTTTAGTACTCCTCCTCAAAGCACTCGTTTGCTTTAGTTTCTGGCTGATTTTTTTTTGTTTTTGTTTTTTTAAAGCTTTTTCCTCTTTTTTTCATTATTGCTGCTTTTGTTGCTGGCATTGTTGTTGTTGTCATTTGACCATGTTAAAAGCCAGAAAAGGAATTATAATAATATATTGTTTTTGTTTCTTTATTTTATTCCTTACTTTTGCTATTATTGTACTTCTTTGTTTTATTTCGTATTCATGTGGTGCAGAAAAAGCATTTCTGCTAGTGTGTAAGGGATATCTCTGTATAGTGCATGAGTATTTCGTATAGCCTGACTTATTTTAATGCACTTACAGCGGGTAGGAGAAGAGTAAAAACAGTACCTTTTCTTTTTATTTTAATTCAATAAAAAAGTGTAGAGAGAGCAAGCAAGTGAAAGAAAAATACAATGCAAAGTACAAGCAAAAAGAATTAAAAAAAAAAGACATAAGGATGTAATTTTTGTGTGTTGGTAGTGCCTTGCTATGAAAATTTAATTGTTGCATTTGTTTTCAGTGTTGCCATGTACTACCATCACTAGCTTGATCATAAAAAAATAGAGAAGAGAAATTTAATCAATTCGAAAAATTATTATTCTATATTGCAAAACAGTAATTTTAAAAGTAACAAGTCGCACTAAAAATTCTATCCTGCGCCACATACCATACCATATGTACATATGTACGTGTATCGGCATCGGTTTTAATGAAAATAATTTTTTACAACTTTTAGTTTTTGTTTTCAATTTAAATGAATAATTTTTGTAAGTTACCACTGTATAAAAACTGTATTTTAATTAAAAAGGAATTAAAGAATATAAAAAATAAAAGGGCAAAACCTTATGCACCCCTTCATGGAAATAAAAAGAAATATTCCTTATTTCAAACATTTAGACAGAGGCACCGAGCTCCTTTTAAAATTTGGTACTTTTGTAGAAAACCAGTTTTTATTTGTAAAAAAAAGTTATTTCTCAAAAATAATAAGTTTTTATTAAACAAAAAAATTACTGGCAACGCTGACCGAGTGTAACAACTGCTTTACAATACTTAGGAGTTTATCTTTTGGCCTTCATAGCCCTTTACACCAACTGTATTTATAAAATTTGATTTGATTCGTCAGAAAACAAAATTGTTTTACAATCGATATGAGCATTATGTTTTGGTGAACTAGTTATTTTGTCCTTTACTGATATGAAAGTCTTTTTTGAGCGGCTTCCACTGCTCTTCTATAAATCGATATTTCGTAAATGCGTTGTTTATTTGACACGTAGACGTTATAGGAATTTATGAATGGGTCTTTGAATCAAAAAATAATCATGTCGCTATAGTTTACTTGTACGTGCGCCAGAATGTATTGATGGTATGCATCCTAATAGTAAAAACTTAGAAATAAGCCTAGAAATCATTAATGAATTAATGTGTTTTCTACTCAATTTATACCATATGATAGGCTAGATCCACAATCTTCAATAAGTTTAGCTTTAAACTGATTTGATACATACTTGTTCCTATTACTATTTTTTCAGTTAAATGTGTAGCAATTCAACAACAATATACGTATGTATAAAGAGATGATTTTTCTATCATAACTAGTTTTAGTAATCCTTGTAGAGTCCACTAAAAAACTATGTCCTAATATTATAAGAAATGTTAAAGAACTGATATACGAAAAGCGTATTCACCGTAGTCTAGTAGTTAGTGCGTTGGCTTATTAAACATGACATCACATTTCAAACAGCAGGTCAGACTTCTCGAACAAAACGAAATATGAAAAATCTTTCTTCGGTGACTGTTTCTCAGCAGATTTTTGGCAAAAACTCAGAGTTAATAAAATTGCCACGAAAAGTTACTCAAAAATCTGTCGTTCAGAGTCGACTCTAAACTGTATGTCCTGCTAATCATTTATGTATAAAATTAACATATACAACATAAGTGGTGTGAGAAGCTAGGTCACAATCTTGACTAAAGAGTTGTAATTGTCCAATTATGTGCTATTTTCATATAACAAAAGGATAATGCAACACTTTAAATACATTGTCATAAAGAGATTGCTTATTTTATTTTTCTTAAAACTGATTTATTTTTTAACTTCATAAGTTTTTTCCCTATTTTAGGCACGATTATTTGACAATTCAGTGTCTTCGTTTGTTTTGGAGGCAGAAAGTTGCCGAATACATGAAAATCTATGAACTTTAGCTTGTTAACAAATTCAAAGTAGACTTTTGGTATCCAAAAATATTTATTCGTTTAAAATTAATTTTAATTAAATTAAAAATTAAATTAATTTTTTAATTTAATTTTTGAATAAGAGAAGCAATTCTCGCATATACACAAATATAATCCTATTGTTCGTTTAAAACGTTAAACGTTTTTTCTGTAAACAAAGCTCTCATTTTAAATAAATTTATTGAAGAAATTCTATGGCACAATGTATATGTATGCATGTATGTATTTGGTACCGTAAATAATTAAAAAAGTAAAGTAAAACAGTGCGAGTTGCGCACACATAAACTGGTATAAAAAAATGCTGGAAAGTAAATATTAACAAAAACGACAATAATAAAAGTTGGATTGAAAAGGAAAATACAAACGAATGAACACGTACATTACTTTTACTGAAGACGAGCAAAAATTACACAAAAAAAAATGTAAATCATTGGATGGATACATAATCGATAAATGCAGATACCCAAATACCCATTCACCTTCTCGCCAATATATTCCTTTACCCCTCGCTCTCTCTCTCTCTCTCTCTCTCTCTCTCTCTCTCTCTCTCTC
>QOCX01000003.1:1678106-1756712 GCA_005959815.1 Sarcophaga bullata
GACATACAGTACAAATGGTTGGTCTATACTTTAAGTGATATACGGATAGAAATACAAAAATCGAAATCACATCTCTCATTATCCACATACACATTTACATCCATCCAACCAACCATAAAGGCATCCATTTAGCGCGACACACAGAGTCAATGTGAGCGTATTGGATAAGTGAGTTCATGTGGAATATCATCCGTTTATTGAAAGGGAGCAACACAACAACAATACTCTCTAAAGGAATACATTCTATATTCTTTAAGATACCGCAGCTTTTTTTAATATTTAAAGTACAACTTCTATTTGAATTGAAAATTAATATTGGTATCGCTATAACAGTTTTGCCCATAATCTTGTTAAATTTGTTAGAAAGATAATAGCTCTGTATCTAAGAAGCAATCCCACACCATTACATTCTAGACATAGTGGAGAATGTTCCTCTACTAAATTTATGATTTAGTCTTTTACAAACGGATGGCCGTATTGTTTCGTTGGAATTAACGAAGTTACACATTTTTTTGCAGGAAATTTAAACCGTATTCCATTGCGTTTTAAATGCTCTTGAGGAAATTTAATGTGAACATAGCGATTTTTCTGTGATATATGTAAATGTGTTCTTTGCTACGCTATTGTCAAGTTTAAAGAATCTAGTTTACTAGATGGTGAAATATTTTAAATACTCGTACTATCTATGCATCTTCCTTAGTTGACGCACATTAGCGTCAACCACCTCGATGAATTGTACTCTATACGTTTGATTTATTTATTGTTTTAATTAATTTTATTGTCCAAAATATCTGTAACTCAATAGTTTCTAAAGAAGTAATATAGAAGCAATTTTTGTCTTATATGTTTTGACCGATGTTGTATATTCCTTGCTGCTTGTTGTTAATATATTCGTTTGAACTATACTTGTCCAGAAATTTTTATCTGTTTCAACAATGCTAAAATTTAGAGATCTTTGATGTGTTCCTCCGCAGATCGTACAAATGGGAAGAGCTCAAAAAGGACTTGGTGACTTCGACGATTTTTTATACAGCAACCTCTAGTTTTAAGACTTTAAAATTTTTTCTTTTTAATTATAATATTTTCATATTAAAATTAGGCCAGGATCATAAATGTGTAAATTTCAATAATGGCCCCCATTGGCACCAACCGGGAATGGATAAATTAAGATTTTCAGCCCATCGAATAGGCATACCACTATTACTATACTTTGTCGAGAAACATATACCATTCTACATTGGCCTTTTAAACAAAATAACGACCGAACCCAGAAAACTATTCCGAACTGGAAAGTGATTGGTTTCGTGCATTTGAAAATTTTAGTGTAACCTTAAAAAGTCGACCCAGTAATCAAAATATTCGAAATAATGTTTCGGTTTCCGCAAAAATCGTAATCCATTCGGTCAATTCCTATTATTATTCGATTAAAGCTTATAAAAATTCAAATTCAATTTCTTGATTTTGATGAATCATAAGTACTCACCTAATTAAACAATCAATACCTTTAACGTCCTGCTCTTCGCTTTTGCTTAGGCTTTGCTGTCATTTTCTATATCCATGTTTGATTTTTTTCCTTAACTAAAAGAAGGAAAAAAAAAAGAAAAACGAGTTATAAAAAAGTTAAATTTTTCTGTTATTGTAATTGCAATTGATGTGGTTTTTGTCGTTGTTTTTGCTGTCTCCTATAAAATTGTTATTAAAATAAAAAAAGAATGATAAACAACATTAAATACATAAATCTTTAATACTTTGTTGTATTGTTATACTGTTTCTTGTTGTTGTTGTTGTTGTTGTTGTTGTTGTTGTTGTTTTTATTCTGGCTGTGTTAGTTGATTAGTTTTAGAGTCGTTTTCGTTGTGTTGTGTTATTTTTGGTCGGCAGGCGCTTTTTGTCGGTCGTTTACTTCGGCTTCAGTTTTGAATCGTTTATATTGCTCATTCACTTCGTTCTCTACGGTTGTTTTTGTTGTTATTGGTTGTCACTATTATGCTCTTCATTTTTTTCTGTCGTTCTCTAAATTTGACAATAAATTTTATACAGTACACACCACACAAACAAAAAAAAACCGCCGTTGTTGTTTCTACGACACGAACTACTATTCATTTACTGTTTCAAATAAAGAGTCAGGTTGGCTAACATACATACTAAATAAAAACAATAACAGAGACACGGGGCGTTATTTGCATTTATAGAAATGCTAGCAATTTGTATTTAAAGAGCAGTAAAAATATAACAAAATCAACAGGAGTGAAGCATAAGTATAATAACGTTCGTTTATATTATAAAAAAAAAGTTAATGTTTATACCATAACATTGTGTGTAATTTGACTTGTTCTCTTAGAAATTCGTCATCTTTTATTTGTACAGCAGAACTATTACAAATTCTTTATACATATAATATATTTTTTTTTATAGAATAAATCAAAATGTCGCCAATTTTTTTTTCTCTTCGTGAAATCAATTCTCTATTAGGAGTTCACCAATATTCCCAAAATTTTGCTTCACATTTATTATGTTTGCTTTCTGCTACAAAACAATAACGATTTTTAAATTAATTGACAGTCAAACTGACTGGCTTCGTTTATTTAACACACACTCTTAATGACAGTGATGAAGAACCTGCTCCTTTAGCATTAGAGGCATAAATTAACGATTTATTAAATACAGTCTGTAAAGCAATGGTTTGACATACCAGAAATCGTTTGATTATTAATATTATATTATTTTTTAGCTTCCCTATAATAAAAGAAAACTTTATAAAGGCAAAACAAAAATCTCCAGAACTGGGTTTCAAGCAAATGTATTTCCAAAACAATTACTTTTACATTTGTGAAGTATCGTTAGTTTCTGGCGCCCACCAATTTGTTTCTCTTTTTGTGAAACCTTCCTCTTTGCGACCATTTGGTATCTATTTATTATATATTTTTAGAGAATAAATACTGAGGAAAGAAACTTTGTTGACACTGCCTGGAAAGAAAATATCTTTGAATACAATAAAGTCATACAATAGGTACTTCCGAACATTGAAAGCTGGTAAGGGCCATCTTCTTGAAGCTAAGTCTGTCAAATTAGTTGTCATTTATTCAGTCTTTTCTGCCAGAGCACCATGGACAGCTATAAATAATGGCATATGGTCTTTGAAGCAGTTGGCAACAATGAAAAATCATCTTAAATGATGAGGACCTTTTGTGAATGAATGGGTATGTGAACGAACAAAACTGAAGACCAACGAAAAGTGCTTTCAACAGGCGTTTTATGCCACTTTGAATATTCTGCACCAGGGATTTTAGGATATAGTCAAATGACTTGGCTGGCCACTGAGATCGTGCGATTTGACCCCGTTATACTTTTTCCTGCGGGGTTTTCTTATGTATGCGCATAAACCACAAATCGCAGCGATCCTTAGAGTTATAAGATATTAATAGGAAGAAACAAGCCTTATGAAGAAAATTCGATAAAAATAGTTTAGTAATCTAACAGGTGAGCCCTAAGAAAAATATATTGCAACAGTTCCCCATAAAACAATAGAACATGTCTAAAAAATAACGACTATTCTTAAAGAAGTACATAAATTGCCTTTTACAGAACAACACAAAGAAAAGCGCTTGTTTTTTGCAATAACGTACAAGATATGTATGTATTTCCGAGTCCGGTGCCTAATGTAATAATGTGGTGTTTAAAATGAATCTTCACTATAATGACGGTCTTAAGAAATTAATGGAACTGGAAAGCCCCAATAATTCGTGACCATAACCAATATATAATGGTTTGAAGTGGCATATTCAGTAAAGGATTTGAAGAAATCTATCATCAATTTGACCAAAAATTAAATATATTTAATTGCCGCATGGAACAGTCTAAATAAGTTTGGGTTTATTAATTCCACTAGATCATATAAGAAAGATGTTAAGGACTTTTGTGAACGCTTGTATCTCTGTATTCAGTGTATTTTTGGACGAAAATGTATTAGTATATGCTTATTGTTGATAATTTTCATCTAAAAATCCCATAATTGTATTGGTTGCATACTATCAGTTTATGTAAGAAGGATACAAATTTTTTCTTTGTAACTTGAGTCAACAATTAACATTTCAAAATTATATTGTTCGCACATATGGAATTAATTAATTTACTTTTTTCCGTAATATTTTTCATTTTGTTACTTGAAAATCAAATTATGAATACTGAATATTTTTACGTATTGCTTTTTGACATTTGGAATACGAAATACATAATACAGCATAGTACTGAGCGTTCACAAACAAAAAGTGTATTGAATACAACATACACTATACAAGATCGTGTGAATTGGCCATATATTCCATGAAAATACATCCGCTAGCAATTTTTAACGCCAACCGTGACTATATTATTAAGTGTACACTTAAATACATTTCGTATTTCTTTCTATTATTTTATGTCAGAATAAGAGCCAGGACCTAATAGAAGAAAAACTTCCTATTTAGGCCAAAGGTTAATTAGACCAATTGTGGCACAGCAAATTATTATCTATATATATATATATATATAGTCCCTAAACACTAGGTAAATGTCTAGATGGAGTCGTTTTCTAGGTGTAAATCCAAAAAGGAATGTTAAAACACTTGTTACAGTTTACACCTGCATACGGACGTGATATCTTGCTCCAAGGGAGCCTATTAACTGTTGGTATTCAGTTAAAAATTAGCCAATTTCTTATCTTCAAGCAACCTATACAAAACATATTAATTTTCGCTTTGGATGTTTTACGCCAAAACAGTATAGATTTTTTATTTATATCTCTTTCTATTTTGGACAGTATCGCACAAGACAAATTCAATTACATAATTATGGCAATGCCAAGCAAGACTATATAATGGGATGTGTCAGAAAACATACGAAATATGAAGGTGAAGTAAGCCATTTAGCAGTTACCTTGTTGTAAATCTGAGAGATACGAAATTTCCTTGAGACAATCTTTTGGACAGAAATAAATCTGGTGCAATCAGGTTCAAAAATGAAATAAAACAAAATTGGAATTTAGAACAACACAGGCCCTACGAAATATGTACATATACAGTGTATATACAGTAATCGTGAAATGAGAATAAACACCTTACAGTATTTGGAAAAGGCATGGATGTCAGACACAGTTTTTGTATTTCATCTTAATTTAAAATAAAATTAATTTCATTAAGATCGAATAAAATTGTTTGTTTTTTAATATGTACTACTAGAATTAATTAATAAAATGTAAATTTTTTTCAAATAAAATGCGTATTTTTTTCTAATTGCAACAACTGTAAGTGTACCAATACATCAAAGTCATTAAAGAAATAATGTTTGAGTCTGTTTCATTTCGACTTTTGCGGAAGTGACAACTTAAAATATTGTTGTTAGTCCAGTTGAAGCTTAACTCATATTCGTTTTGGTTCATCTGTTCTCTCTCGTCTCCTAGATGTATATCTTTGCTTTTTTTTTTCAGTTTCGCTAATTTATCCTTTCAAGCTAGGTATGTAAATGGTTTACCGTAGCAGATACTAGAATGATAGGTTTTGCCATCTGTCATCTTGAAGCCTCCAAGTTTTTAAATTTGGAAAATGAATTTGGGGGGACCCATCACTTTAAACATTGTCGAGCAAATCATTCCTTATATTTGTATTAAAAAAAATTACCGTTAAATTCTTTATCACCTACAACTCTTATCCCTCTTTTTTTTCCCGTTTGGTAATAGTAATTAATAAAAATTTAACACATTGTTTAACATACGATTAACGAACGGCCAACAAAAAATGTATTAAAATCGTTATAAGAACATCACACTGTTTTAAGTTGTGTGAAGTCAATCATTTATTTTTTACATTTGACTCACACACTTGCACTTATGCACGTAATATCAATAATGTATGTATTATTCAATTGGAATTGGTAACTGAGCAATGTATGTACAGTGTACATTGTACACTATCTAGTTGCCTTTCAAAGTAATATGCTAAAAACCCAAGCAAAAACAACAAGCCAATAACAAAATCAAATAATAGATTACCGATCTCATATGCCAAAACCTACGAATTAAAGAAGGCAAACACAGAAATGAGAGAAATCCATCGGTTTGTCGTTGTTTCATTGTGTTACTTATTATTGCTGTTGTTATATTCTAATATGTTTGCTCTTCACTAGAGTAAAGTATAATGTACTCACAATGCTTAGCAGAGTATCTTTGATGGTGATATCGTATTCGCCAAATTTCAGTATGCATTTCGTTAAATACAACTTATTGGACAAAAACGCTACTTTGTCCTTAATTGTGTGGGTAAATTTTTATGAATAGTAAAATAGATTCATTGATCTTAGACGAGTCTTTGTAGAGCCTCCCATAATAGACCTAGGCTTAACGTGAGTAAAGCCATGTTGGCACACCCGAAAGCACGGTTGGAAATAATTCGTGTACCAACTCCCTCACGCACAATGATGCAGTCTCATGATGAGACTACCATAGATTGCATCGTCGTACGTGAGTGCCAATTCTAAGTGATGCATTTGGACATGGGTTCCCTCTTGGGAGGGGTTGGAGACTATCTAAACTCCTTTTTGACAATGGTTAAGAGAGTAAAGCTACACCGAGCTTACGTAGAAACCACAACCACCACGTTACTCCCACAAGGGGATATCGCCATAGGGGGGCAGAGAAAAGTCTCTGGCGCTCACGACACCCGTGGTACCAGAAATAATCATTCCGTCAGACTTCATAGTCCACTTTGGTACCAGTTGAACCCCGGCTGGCGACCCAACAAAGAAAGGACTTACAAACAAGCAACAACACGTCAACGATGAAAACCGTCCTCATGGAGGACCCAACATTAGAGGATATAGACCACCTACCTAATTATTCTAATCACAAGTGTAGGATTCGCACACAAACCGACAACGGCAGAGAACCCACAACGAACGACCCCAAAAGGGTACCTACCTTCAACCCACCCTTGTTCTTCACCTACTTAAAACAAGACGAGGGAATTCCTCAAGTCTGCTAAGGTCCTACTAAAATCCACCATATCCTCCGTCTCGATGATAGCCATCGCTTCTAAATCCTTAAGGTCATCGTAAAGCGGACATATAGTCAGTACATGCCTCCAGTTCTTATGTTCCAATTCACACCCACAGTTGTCTGTCACAAAAAGGCCCCTCTTTTGCAAGAATGCATTGTGCAAACCATGTCCCGTCAGTAGAAATCCCAAACTGAAACTAAAGCCAATGTCGGAGAGTTCCAATACTAACGTTACGTCTGGTACGAGTTCATACATCGTCCTGCCATTGTAGCTGTTCTTTAACACAATACCTCGACGTATTATTTTCAAGTCAAGGAGTGCTGCACTTACAAAAAACAAAAAAAATAATAGAAAATACATAATTTTGTCATTACTAATTTCGATTACCAATAGAAATGGCAACCCTGGTTGAAATTTTTTATTCAAAATAAATAATATCGTTAGCATCACTTCGCTTTTATGTTGGTCCACTCAAAATCTAAAGGCTCATTTTATAACAATAACAACAATATAAAAAAAATATACTCTCGCTCGCTTAACAAAACTCATTGTTTTATTTTTTTTATATTGTATCTATGTACTTGCCGTTTGCTGTTTGGCTTTGCCTAAATGAATGAGCAGTGAGTAAATGATGTGAACGAGAGAGCATACCACCAGCGAGCGAGTGAGTAAGTAAAGTAGTAGTAGTTTATACCAGTAGTTTGAGTAAGTCAGATACTTTGCTGGCGTACTAAAGTAAACACATACAATATACGCATTTCTAAATAATAAAAAATTCTCGGAATATAAATAATAAGATTAACAACAAAAAAATCACAATCAATTATGACAACATTATAAATTAATTTAAATATGTGCTGCTAAACCATACTTTGATCTATATAAAAATAAAAAGTTTAATACGAAAAAGAGGTGTGTAAAATCGATGTGAAAAATGGAAACAATTGAGAAAAAAGCAACGAATAAAAAGAATTATGAATGAATGAAAGAAAGAAAAAAATACTATTACAATAAAATACATACCAATAAAAGAAAACGAAAAAAGAAAACAGATGTAAAAGAAATTGTTTTTCATGGAAATTTATTACAATTGTGATCTCTTTTAGGATTTTTTTTAAAATATATTTTTTTTTATTTAATTTGTTACTATACGTCAATACTTAAATCCATACATACATACATATACATGTGTACACAATCGCATGTATTGAAATACAGTTCAAACAAACTGTCATTTTTATTTTGCCTGCTGTCTTTAATTTTTTTGTATTGTATTGTGTTTTGTTTTTATCTATTTTATCTGAAAAGGTGTATGCTCGTTTCGTCTATATGTTGGCTGGTGTGTTTACCGCAAACACAATATAATTCGTTACTTTTTACAAATGCATGCATACACATAACGAGCTTACTCGTGTGTGTGTGTGTATGAATGATGTGTATCGGCAGTAAAATTTCGTAAATGGCCAGTTCTTAGTTGTTTAGTACATTGAGTGTTGTATTTATCTAGATAAAAAGCACAAAAGAAATTGAAGAAAAACAGAGATTTTAATGTGCAATTCGTTGTTAGCATCTCTTTTTTAATCTATATATTTATTTTATCTCTCTCAGTAAAATACTCAAAGAAACGTGAAAACAACTTTGCAGAGAAAGATTTTTTTTTTACGAAAACCTGTAAAAATGAACTCTCTCTTTTTAAAATACACCAAACTGAGGAAGTAAAGCAACTGAAGTAAAATATGAATGAATTAAAAAGGTGCAAAAATATAGTGGATAAAAATGTGAAATATTAAAAATAATTCAATGCAATTAAAAAAGTTAAACATAACAGAATTTGTATATTACATGATGTAGCAATAAAATATTCCCTTTAAGACATTCAACCATATTTTTTTAATTTTTTTTTATTCAACACTATGTGATTTGCTTTAGTGTTGCTGTAGTGCGCATTTTATCCAAAAGTTCAATGGCCGACTTAATGAACAATCGAGTAACAAAAAAAAAAATTGATAAAATGTTAAAGAAAATTGAAGGTCAAATTAACTTTATCATTCCGTGTTAAAATATTTTTGTTGTAAAAATTTGAAGAACTTTATTTTTCCGTTTTTTACAAAAAAATTACGCAATTAACAGCGAAATATAATTTTTTGGCGCGAAAATTTTGTATCGATTTTTTTTTTAAGATTTTGTTTTTAATTATTTTGTCGAAGTTGAACTTCCAGCAACGCACAAATAGAGCAAAAACTTGCGTGAAAGTTTGAAACAGATAGGATTCGTGGATTTATTCATTTTTATAAAAATTTTTTTATTCTATTTCAAACTAAATTTTATAACAACATAAAATATAATTATTGCTGATTTGAATAACAAAAGCAATATATCAATATGATTGCGAGTTCTTGCTTCTTATAACATTGGCATGTTTTCGCGGGAGGAAGTCAATTAAATTGGCAACTGGAGGTTCGAACATTTGAGCTTGACAAGGTTCAGCTTTATTTTTACCCCGTTTTTCAGCGACAGCTGTCTTTAGCATTCCAAATAATTGTGAAACAAAGTTTTCTAGGTATTCGCTACTGGCAGATTTCTTTAAAATGATTTGTTAATCTTAATGTTATATTAATAATATCTTTTAACCGTTATTCTTGATAGTATTAGAAAGTAAATCTAATGACCTATTTCATGATGACAGTGTAAAATTAGCTATAGGCATTCAATAAATAACAGAAGACAAATTAAATAATAATAGTCAATGGAGTCTTCGTAAATTTTTACATACATTAGTACATAATTGGTCTTTACAACTCTTTGGTCAGGATTACGACCTACATATGTAGTTTCTCACACCACTCATGTTGTGTTTGTTAAATTTGTATTGTTAAATTTATATATATTGTTAGATTTGTTTGCTAATATATACTTAAGTGTATTAGAGAGTAATTGCTGAAAGTTTCATAAAATTTTCTTTATATTAATTTTTACAACTTTATTTTAAGAAAACAAAAAATTACGTGTGAATAAGCAATAACATTTGTACATTCGGAAGGGAAAGAATAGGTACTCTAGCGAAATTATATCTGTCTTTTTACTTTCATAAATATATATACATACACGTTATAATATTTAAAAATCAATAAATACGACTCATGTGTATGCGAAAAGAATAACAAAATAAAAATCTTACAATAATTATCTATCACAAAATGCAATATTACGATTAATTTTCATACTTTATTGTTATAAAGCAATGACCATAAATGAATAAAATAAGATATAAACTAAATTAAAAAAACCTTTAGGCAAATTAATTGATCAATTTTTTTCCATTCAAGTTTGTGGAAAAAATAATAAAAAGGGTCAATCTGTTTTCAACTTTTCGCTTTGTTATTGTGTACTGCAAAACCATCATATCATCTGTCTGATTGTGTTAATGTTTTGTTGTATATATGAATGTGTAAGCATTATTTTTCTATATTTTGACATTACTTTTTAACATGTCGTTTATCCATATCTTTTCTAAGTACTAAATTTATTCCATATACACACTTATTCGCTATATGCTTGATGGAAAAAGCAAAAGCAATGAAAACGTAAAAATAAAATAAAGAAAACGGAAAATAAACAACTAAACTAGCAGAAAGTATATCTTTTTACTGAGACTAAAATGAGTGCGCAAAAAATTCGTATTCTCTATCGTGTTCATTTTTTGTATAACACTTTTCGGAATTGAATTGAGTGTATTATAACAGTTTTTACCTTTCATTTCCTTTCTGAGTTTGTTGTACGTTGTTTTCATACATGTTGCATGTTTGTTTTAATTTATCTTTTTCTCTCCCTCTTATTTTAGATTTTTGACAAACATTGAGTACAACAACAACAACAATAAGTCAAGCGTAAACAATATACAAATGATGGCTGATGATTGATTGGATGTCTGCTAGTTACGTCCATTTTTGATGACACAAGACGTATTAGACGCGTATTGTTGTTGTACTCTCTAACTAAATTTACATGAAATGAAATGTTAAATTCCATTAAAAATTATTTAAATATACATGAACAACCAGAAGAAGAAAAAGAAAACAAAAGGCGATCAAAAGAGCAACAAAAAAACACAAGAAATTCTTTGAAATAAAATCCGTTTAAAATAAAAACTTCAAAATTAAACGCAACAATAGACCCTTCGACCCCCATACGTTCATGAAGAACATGGATAAAAATGCGGGTGAGGGTGGACAACAAAACGATGGCAAGGGAGGAGGCGGAAGTAGCGGTAGTGGTGGCAGCAGTGGCAAATCTTCTGGTAATTCTGGTGCCGGCGGATCAGGTGGAGCTCACGATTCGGCTGCCTTGCTAGATGCCGCTTCGCTGTTTGGTACGTATATTTGAAGGTTACTTCAAAAATATATTTGAATCTTGTTTTGCTTACTTTTTCAGCCTATTGGGGTCGCGATCCAACGACTGCAGCTGCCGCAGCCGCTAATCCCTTATTCAACGCACAATTTAATGCTGCTGCTGCAGCTGGTTTAGGTTTACTACCTAATCCGACGGCTGCGGCTGCCAATGATCGTTATTCAATGGCTGCAGCAGCCGCGGCAGCAGCTGCGGGTCATCATCATCAGAATACCATGGCAGTGGCAGCATCTCAAGCCGCCAGTTTGGCTGGTTTGCATCCAGCAAGTGAGTTATTAAGTACAGTATACGTTTTAATTTTAATTATTTTTGAAAGAGTTTCAATATATTTAAAGAGCACAGTCTGTCAGACATAAACAAATTTAGAGGAATTTTTAATAAAAATCAGATTTTATGCTTTAATCGCAATTGTTTACCCAGGGGTGAAACAGCAAACACATTAGTTTTCTAAAGAATGATGTTTGAAGAAAACACCCCCAGATTAAAGATGTTCTTAATCTTTCATAATTAAAAATATATATATATATATTTCTTCCAGACGAATACAAACTATACTATTCGAAAAATTACATTAATTCATTTGGAATATGAAAGATTATACATATTTTTAATATCATTATTAATTTTCTTTTTTTCTATTTATTGACTCTTCAATTGATTTAATACTTTTCTTATTGCTTTTAGGTTGGTGGTCTATGGCCCAATTAGCTGCTCAAGACTATTTTAGTCGTTTGCAAGCTTCTGGCTTATCCCCTTTCCCGCACCCCGATTTAGCAGCTGCCTTTGGTCCTACCGCCTTAGGTCTAGGCGCTACTAGTGCTGCTGCTGCGGGTAATGCTGGTGGCATTAGTGGTACTTCGGGTACGGGAACACAAAATTCTGGCTCAGGTAGTGGTACAGGATCGTCTATTGGCGGCAGTTCATCGTCGTCTAGCAGTAAGTCTAGCAGTAAGGCACGCAAAGAGAAACAACGTCAGCAGCAACAACAACAGCAACAACAGCAATTACAACAACAGCAACAGCAATCACTGGCCAATAGCATTAATGCAGCAGCAGCTGCTGCTGCAGTAGCTTCAAATCCAGCAGCTGCTTTAGCTGGTATGCATTTGGTCGGAGCTGGCACCACAATAACGCCATCATCGGCTATGGGCAGCTCTAATAATAGTGGCAATAATAATAATAACAGCTCGAATAATTCTTATAAAGTAAGTTTATCGTTTTTAATGGAATAACATCTAATTTTCCATAAAAATTTAATTTATATATTACACTATACTATCCTTGTTCTAGAACACATCAAATCTGGGTAAATCCTCCTCAACCTCATCATCGTCTTCTACAATATCTGTACAATTGCCTCCGTCGCCTGGTTCAGCTTATGACCCTGTAGTATTGCACAAAGAATTATTGGCCATGCAAGTGGCAGCCGCTGCAGCTGCTGCAAATCCTTCATCTTCGACATCATCGGCGTCATCAAAAAAATCTCGAAATTCCTCATCAAACAATTCTTCCTCTTCTCATCATTTGGTAAGCAACTCAGCTACGAATAATGCCTCCTCTTCCTCTAATATTATGACAAGTCATGGTTCACTGGTAAATGCTGGCAGTGGTAGTGGAGCCAACATTGGTTCAATTAGCTCTTCAGCATCATCACGTAATAAAAACGATGACAAGAATAACGCCTCTTTAAATGCATTGAATACGTTATCTCAATTCGGTACAATAGGCATGACACCACAGCAGAGTATGCAAGCAGCTATGAATGCCTTTGCGGCTAGTAATTCAGCAGCAGCTGCTGCTGCTGCGGTATCAAATGTAGGCAATATTCAAAGTATAAATTCCTCATCATCGTCGTCATCGTCGACAGTAGGAGGCAATAAACAATCTGCGAATGATTTTATGCCCTCAGGAGGATTAGGGTAAGTTTTCTTATATACGCATATTGCATTTTTTAATTTGTACTTGAATAATTGGTTAATTTTTGTTTTGTTTTAGCGATCATCCATCTTTGTTAGGAGTACGCTTGCCACCCGATACGGAAATTATCAAATACACATCATCCATCGTGGGCCCCAAAATACCCGGTACTACTACACGTGGTCGTAAAAAGACCATTTCTGATCATGAACAATCACTACAACAACAAAAAACTGTAACAGATTCAAAAACAAATGCTCCTTTCTCTATGCTTGCCTTTTCAGGTCTTAGCCCAGCGAAACGGGCTAGACTCGAAATGGAATATGCTGCCATAGCTGCCGCAGCGAATGCTGGCCCAGGACCCAACTTACCTCCCACTTTAACGGCCGCACAAATTGCCGCTTTGAGCGGCCTGGGAGGAGCGAGTAGCACGTCAAAGTCCTCAAACGTTACGGCCACATCGTCTACGCAGAATACACCGCACTTGGATTTGACCGGTCCCAGTAGTGGTCGCACCAGTCGCGATTCGTCATCGGATCGGGTGGAGGTCATTAAATTGCCACCTACTATTACCTCGAATGGAGCGTACAATTTATCGAATAAAAATAAAGATATACATGATTTAAGCGGTACAACTGATCTTAACACGGGTGTTAATCTCAGTTTAAAACCGGCTGCTTCTTCAGTATCCAATGCATCGCTAACCAATTCGAATATTGCCGGAGCTACCATTACTATAGAAGATTTTGATACCCCACTTAATTTATCCATGAAACCGGATAAATCATCATCGTCTAGTAATGATTTATCGGGTAGTAGTAGTGGAGGCGGAGGAATTAGTGGTGGTAATAACTCTGGCAATAATGGTTCAAATAGTTTACAAAGTTTAAGTTCCATAACTGCTGCTTTAGGTAGCAGCGGTAGTGGTGGAGGTGTTGGTGGTAGTGCTAATATTGGTGGTAATGGTGGAGCAGCTAATAGTTCCAATACTGGAGGTAATAGTAGTAGCAATTCATCAACGACTAGTGGTACAGTAGGCAATGAACGTACCAATCAACCACCTTTCAAAGAGGGACGCCCACGCAATTTGGGGCGTGGGGTATCAAAACCTAAAAAGAACACAGTGGCTTCGCTACTCGCTCAATCACGGGCAGTGGGCATGAAACCCATGCTATCCGCTCAACAATTACTGCAACAAGGAGCTGATATTGTAAGTATTTGATACTTAATTACGTAAAAAGTAATGCCAAAAAACTTTTTTTTTTTTTTTTTTTTTTTTTTTTTTTTTTTCAAGGAAAAAATACGTCAAGCCTTAACAGAAGCCAACTCCCAAATGGAAGTCTCTACAGACTCAGAAAGTGTGGCAGCTGAAAGTGGTCTTTCCGAATCAGAGAGCGAAGAACCGAATCTTTTAAATGTTACGGAATTAAGAATACCTCTGGACTTAGGTTGGAAACGTGAAACTGTTATAAGAGGTCTGACAAAAGCTGGTCAGATTAAAGGCGAAGTTGTTTACTACGCCCCTGGTAGTAACATACCCCTTAAAACTATGGGACATGTTTTTTCTGTGAGTTTGTAGATCAATTTTTTAGTAGAACTTTAGTTTCTTTATAGAATGTTTATATAGTAATTAGTGTAGAAGATATTTCCTCATAATGGACTGTTAAGAATTTATATTGATCCTTTTTTTCCTGTATCTTTAGCATTTGGAAAAGAATCCCTCAAAATTGACGAGAGAAAATTTTAGCTTTTCGGCTCGAGCCATTGTGGGTTCCTTTTTACAGCCGGCGCCGCCGCCTTACGCAAATGACGGTGACTATATACGCATGACTGATGAAGATGTTGCCAAACGTTTGGAAGATTTAAAAATCTTTACTCGTCAAACCCTTAATGTGGAACAACGTATAGAAATTGCCAAACAGCAACAGGCACTTAGAGATGCCAAGAAATTGCAAAAAGAGGAAATGGCACGCAATAAGGAAAAAGCTCGTTTAGAAAAGAATGAAAAACTTGAACAACAGCGGAAAGAAAAAGAATTGAAGAATCAACAAGCTATAGAAGTGAGTAAAGTTGAAATCATAAAGTCGGAACGACACACATTGAATATTATCAAACTTTTAATTTTAGGCCCGTAAAAAGAAACAAGAAGAATTGGAGCGCCTTAAACAAGAGGAAATTTTGAAAAAGCAACAGGTATGTAACGGATCCTATTTTCTTTTCTAAATTTCATGTTATAAATGTTCTTTGGTTTTTGTTTTTAATTACTCTTCTGTTTTGCACAACTTCTTACTCCCGAAACCAAAATCGAAAAAATCTTAATATTGTTTTATTAAAATTTTTTAATTTAGGAAAAGGAAAAGAAACGTCAAGAAGCTATTTTAGCTAAAGAACAGGTATAAACAAGACTACTTTTTAATATTTTCTAAAACCTACAAACCAAAACATTTGTAGAGATTTGTTCCTACTTTAGAAGAGTAGTAGTTTGTATATACAAGCAAAAATACCTACAAGTAGATTTACTGCATTAAGTCGTAAACAATTATTTAACGTAATTTAATAAAAAGTTATAAATTCTCTCAATAGGAACTTAACCGTCAAAAGGAAATGCTTTTAGCTGCTGAGATGGAGCGAGAACGTAGGCGTCAACACATGACTCTTATAAGGCAATTAGAATTGCGCCGCAAATTTGAGGAACGCGAAAAGAAAAAACATCAAATGGTTTTAGATCGTTTGATTATGCGTGAAAAACGCTTGGCAGTTCGCAAACGAGACGCTGAAATTTTAGCACAAATAAGGTGAGGTGCTGTTAGTCAACAATATAAAGTATTCAATCCTTTGCACATGAAATAAACGTTATTTAACTTCTTTGAAAATAATTCCTCACAGACACTAATAATTTTCCATTTCCATTTCCATTTTTTTGTTTCTCTTTAACAGAAAACCCCAAGAAGACTCAGAATTATTGCAATTAAAAGCTATACCTGATTTAGAACGTATAGCAGGCAATCGTTTACCTGGCCAGGCAATGGCTGATCTATTAATGGTGTTTGAATTTTTGCACAACTTTGGTGAAACCTTAGGTTTTGGTAAGCGACGAAGAAAATTTTAGCGTTAGAATCAAAAATAATTTTATTACAATTCCTTTTACATACAGACATGGAATCTCTACCCACCCTACAGAATCTCCACGATGCTTTGGTCGTCGATAGTAACGCTGAAGTTGAGGAAGAACTTTTATCTGTGATGACACATTTGCTGGTATGTGCCATAGAAGATCCGGGCATACCAAATCCAGGGCGTCATACCACTCTGCTCGGACAATCGCTTCGTAATGCTGACATTACCAATTCAAACGTTTCGGAAATCTTACGCATTTATTTGTACGCTACCGCCACCGGTGAAATACGGCAAATGTTTGGTGTTGTAATGGATCGTGAACGAGAACGCAAAGTACCCGATCATCATCAAATCGATGCTGAAAATGTTGTACACACTGGCAAGAATGCTGAATATTACAAGTTGTTGCACGAAAACGAAACCTGGAAACTGTCATTGGCATTGAAAGATCGACCGTTTGTGGCTCTTAATCCTACAAAGAAAACTCAAATATTGGCCCATCTATGCAACGATTTGCTAATGAACAAGGCCGTATTGAAACAAATCGATAATAGTTTGGAGACTTGTAACCAAATGCGTAAAGAAAAATACATGACCGATATGAAAGTGCGGAAGTATAAAGCACTGCATATGCGTAAATCTAGGATAGAAGCTTATGAGAAAATACAAGCCGAGCGGGAGGCGGCCATGCAGGCAATGGCTGCTCAACAAAAATTAGATGCTGAACGCTTAGAAAAGTTATCAAATGAGGAAAAGAATGAAGCCTCTACCAATATTGGCGAAGGTAATCAATCAAATGCAGTCACTTCGGACAACACAGGAGAACAAAACAATAACACCAACAAAGAAGACACTATGGACGTTGATTTGGATGGCACACAAAAGCAAATTGATAAGGATTTAATGAATCTTCCGCCTGGAAGTTTAGATGAGTCGAAATTACTGGCATCTTCAGATATAACTCCAACAAAGATAGCAAAACTAGATGAGTTATCATCGACATCATACCACAACGGTGGTTCTTCGTCGGGAGACATCAATGCTTTACTTTCAGCTAAGAAAACTATAAAAGGTCTCAATGATGATGCTTCGACCGATGTGGGTATGGATGAAGATTTATCCGATATTGAGTCTGAAATTACCAATGTGGAAGAAGATGAAGACAATAGACTATCTGCGGATGAGCTGCAAAAAAAGTTGGACAAAATTATTAGGGCTTCTTTAAATTGTAAGGAAGTTCTGGAGAAAAGCACAAATCAATTGAGAGCTACCTGCTTTGGACAAGATCGTTTCTGGCGTCGTTATTGGCGTTTACCAAAGGCTGGTGGCATATTTATAGAAGCTTTGGAGTCCGCTCAAAATGATTTATTCCAATATAACGAAATATTAGAACAAGAAGATGAAGAAAGAAAACAAAATATGTCTCCAGAGCCGGCGAGCTCTGAGGTAGTGCAAACTATATGTGATGGTATGGAACGAATTCAGGATATTGAAATGAAAGATTTGGAAAAAAGTCCCTCAGAAACAAAAATTTCCATTTTACCGCCAACTACTGCTACACAAAATGTTGAAGAAAATAATCAAACCGAAGATTCGGATGATGATGTAATTGAAACTAACCGTATAGAACCAGAAATAGTCGATTTGCGTGACGATGACGACGATGACTACGATGTTGCCATACAGCCGCATGGCATACAGCTGGACAATAATGGCACCGCCAAGGTTGAAAAACCCGATGCTACCGGTCTCTTGCCGCCAGTAAACTTAAACAATCAACCATCTAAAAAAGAAGAAATTATGATGGATGTGGACATAAAAATACCACCCGCTATTAATCCCATATCAACTACGCTCATGGCGACGCCGAATATTAATCAGAATTCTATAACTATAAACTGTGATAAACCAGATTTGAATAAAATGAATTCGAATAATTGCATTACTTCTATGGTATCCAATCCCACCACATGCAACACAAACTCCGCCTCTATAAACCTTGTTAGCAACTTAAACAATACCAAGACGACGGATCTTGTAAAATTAGAGGATAAGAAGGAAGATGATTGTATAATTGTATCTTCATCGGGCCCAACGGATATCAAGCCAATAATGGTTTCCGAAATTCCCGAAGTGAAATGGTTTTCCATTGTTAATCGTGAAGTGCCATTAACAACAACAGAACCTCAGAATGCAACCAACTTAAAGGAATTTAAAAAGATATATGCCAATATTACTTGTGGCTCCAATTACCAGATACAAGGTCATCCTTGGGACATTTCTAACAATGTCCAGTATTTCACCGTCAGTATGGATGAATGCAAGGCTGATTTAACAAAACTAAGTTCAGAGTGCATACTCTCACTGTCGGGGCTCAATGAGGCTGAGATTGAAAAGAAATTGAAAGAATTTGAAGAGAAATTACAAAATTCAAAAAACTCCTTAGAGACTCCTCGTCATCATTCTGCTACAATGAAAAGTGAAGAAGCAGATGAAGAAGGTACAGACAATAACATTATGGAATGCGATGACGAGGAGGGTGAGGTTGAGGGAGAAGACCAACGCGTAGTTGATAAAAAATCGATTGTAAAGAACGAAGATAAAATGAAATTTTTTCCTTTTCCGAAGGACTCTCTCTGTGATACCGGTGGAGGAAGTAGTTACGGTGAAGTAGAATTCGGGGACGATATAAAACCCAAGTTGGAAATAAAATTGGATGAAGCCTTACAATCGTCCTTGAATAATATGCAACAAATGTCTTTGGCCAATATTAGCAATTTTATACAATACGACATCCCTACGCCTTTGCAGATGACCATAGAAGAATCTCATATGCTGGAGAAAGTCAAGCGTGAGGGGTTTCCTAAGAAACTTAAGGGTACTTATGTAAAATGCAGTATGCGCTATGGCTGGTGGAAGATAGACACCATGGAATTGTTGCAACAAGTAATCAATTCGCTTAACCCTGCCGGTTTAAGAGAAAAAGAATTAAAAGAGAATCTTACCCGGTTTCTAACACAGGAAATTCCTTTGGGTCTACCATATGCCATGGGTGAAGCAAGGTCGGAAGATAAGGATTACATGCTGCCAGACAAACCTAATGACTGGACTCCTAAAATAGCGAAAAGAGTCGAAATGGCTTTGCTAGAACAACTAGAAGTGCTGGAAGATAAAATAGCCTCTGCCTCAATGCAATTGAAACATTGGCAATTGCCACCCAGAATAGAATCTGAACTGAATTTGGAAAGTGATGCTGATATTACCGAAGAAGACTTTGTTAGCATAATACCGATGATAAGGGAACGTATCATTGACTTGGAAGCCAATATAGAAAGACGCTACTTAAAACCACCACTTGGTGCTCAAACCGGTGATGCGCATTTAGCCGCTATTGCTCAAAATCAACAAAATACTCAAACACAAAACTCAGCCAATGCTGCAGCCTATTATCAGCAGATGCAACAGCAACAACAGCAGCAGGCTTTATTACAACAACAGCAACAACAGGCTTTCAATCCTTCAGCATTTAATGAAAGAGCCATGGCCATAGCAGCTAACAACGCAAATAATGCGTCAGCTACATCAAACACTAACAACAATAGCTCGGATCTTAATTCACAATCACATTCGGCAAACAACGAAAATAATTCCGGTGGTGATTCTCCATCCAGTAATTGTGAGAGTGATAAAGACGAAAAAATCGAAAATATACCCAAAGGTTTGGTGTCATGGCGCGATGCTGTATCACGATCTCATACCACAGCACAATTAGCAATGGCTCTGTATGTTTTAGAATCATGTGTCGCATGGGACAAGAGTATTATGAAAGCCGTAAGTATAAAAGAATTTCTTAAATTTCGATTGCTTAAAAAATGTTAAATTAAACTCACATTCAAAACACTACACATGCACACATTTTTTATCGTTATGATTTCACAAATTCACAATTTCATTTTCTACTTCTCTCATAATATTATTTTTTTTCTTTTTTCTTCATTATTTGGGTTTAATTTTATTCATGACTCGTCTTATATGAATATGTTTGTAGTCTATTCACTTTTTTTGTTTTGTGTTAACTAACATGGAATTTAATGATATAATTTGTTGTTGTTATTTTAATTCTTATTAGTTTTGATTTTGAATGAATCTGTCTTTCACTCATTTTTTTTATCAGTGTCTGGGTTTTGTTGCAAAACTATTTTTAATTTTTAATTTAAGTGATAAAAATAATTTTATTTTAAGAGAGAATAAGAACACAGCATAATTTTCAAATAAAATATATGTAGGGCGCTAGTGGACAATAACTAAAAAGATTTTTTTTTTCTTTTATTTGAGGCATTGACTCAGACATTGAAGGTATGTTCCATATTCATCCTTACTTGCATAAGATTTATATATATATATGTATAATATATATATATATATATATATTTGGAATATAAAGCAAGAATTTAGTTAAAATGTTTAAAAGTAGGTTTGGACCCTAAACGGAGCTTTTGTGATGTATAAGATATAACCGTCTGCTGAGATCAAACCTTTAAAACTTTATATAGCTAAATAAGCAGTGGTCCAAAAATGAGTACGGACGTCAAGACTATTCGGTTTCAACAAACCAACCATCGTTATTTTCAATCAATGACCGATTTTATGTTATTCAACTAGCCGTTAGTTCTGAGATCCGATAACCACATACTTATATACATACATATGTGGATATCTCAAAATTATTTTCTTACCTACAGTGATACCAAATACTACTTTTAAAAATCACATTCTATTAATATCTCGTATAAACAACATTTTTAGTTGAAAATACGAAATTTCAAGCAGTTCTGAAATTTCATTTGCCTTTCGCTTCATTTTATTTGCGAATATAATTTTTACGATACTAAATAAAATACATTATTTTTTTCATTCAACTTAATTTTTTATACCATTTGTTGTTGTTGTTAAGTGATGGAATTTGAGAAAATATTACTCAAAACACAAAATTTTTTTAATCATTTCATCAATAGAACGTCGCATAACGTCTCTTGTTTAATTAGAAAGAAATTATGTGTAAAAATAAATTTCGTAGTAAATTGGTTGATGCTTTTTAAAGAGTAATTTTTTTTTTCTTTTTTTTTTATATATAAAAATTACATTCCATTAGTTGTTGTCATTTTGTTTTTTGTTTTTGTTTGTTTGAAATAGCGTTTGAAGCTTTATTACTTATTTATCAACTAAAACTATTTGTGTACCTAAAAAAGGCTTTTTAGTTTAGAAAATAAATTAATTTTAAAAGATTATTAGTATTCCTTAAAAAATAATTCTAATTTTTCTTAAACCTTTTTCGATTTTTTTCTTTTTTTTTTTTCAAAATAAAAATATATATTTGTTGTTGTCCAATTTACTACGCACATTTTGATAAATATCGCTTAATTAAAAAATTCCTTGAAATTTCGTTAAAAAAAATCAATTTTTATTTTATGCATATTTAAACTATAAAAATTATTTACGTTCTTTTATTTTGTTGTGTGCTTTTTATTATATTAACTTTTTACCTTTTTTTTTGTAATTTTAAACTATAACTTGTAACTTTAACAACAATACTGTCATGGTGTATGTTTTCTTTTTTGACAAATACCTAAATAATATTTAAAACAAATCTTCGCAATCATTTGACTACGCTTACACTTTATATCCACACACACACAAACACACACACGCGAAAATATTTCTTAATATAACCAATCACATATTCATTCATTCATTCCATTATAAAATTCATTTTATGCATTCAAAAAAAAATGTATACAATTCTTTGCGCTTCCTTATTAATCCTTTACATTCATCCTTATTTTGGTCTTTTTTAATTGGTTTTATTGTAAATTTTTTGCATACTTTTCTAAAAATGTCACTTGCATTGCATTTTCTAAT
This sequence comes from Sarcophaga bullata, assembly GCA_005959815.1. Taxonomy (NCBI): domain Eukaryota; kingdom Metazoa; phylum Arthropoda; class Insecta; order Diptera; family Sarcophagidae; genus Sarcophaga; species Sarcophaga bullata. The sequence goes on from QOCX01000003.1 coordinate 1,700,495, forward strand.
TTAATTATTGTCATAACGTTTTAAAAGTTGCCAATAACAAAATTGGAAAAGCCTAAAAAATCTAAAAAAGAAAAAAAATCGAAAAATAGGAAAAATTCCCATAAGGATAGCGGAAATTTCAATGGTAAACAACATAAGCATAAACACCACAAAAAATCCAAAAATAAATCTTCAAAATACGACTCATGTGGTGCAGGTGCATCTCTCAATATTAGTAGTAACTCGTCACAAAATTTACAAACTCTTTTAGAACCCAAAGAGGACAATACCCTAAGTTCAAATGATGTTACCGGTGAAGATAAATTATTAATGGTTTGTGAAACTACCACACCGACCACTATAAAAATTAATCTAAAATATCAAACACCTAAACAAAGGTTTAAGAATGCCTTAAAATCGATGGATGATATTACATTTTTAAAGTCACCTATTCTTTTATCAGTTCACCAAAATTCTAGTCAAAATTTATCTCCTACTCGTATATCGGAAACATCGTCAAAAGCTTTTTTGTCAGCTACACCTCTCAGTAGTAAAAATAGAAAATTAGTTAAAAAAACCAACAATTTACACCAAAGTAAACAAAAAACTTCTAGTCCTTGTTGCCATTCTTCACTCCCTTTAAAGTCCCCAACACTACCATCACCATTCTCAACATTAGACACAACCTTCTCCTCTAAATCCACCAAAACAACAACAACAACAAATACTAAAAAATTAGGTAGAAGCCGTAAGAAATCAACATCATCTACAATATCTACCAAATATTCGAATTCCTTACAGAATTGCCAGTTCTGCACATCTGGCGAAAATGAGGATAAGCTTTTGCTATGCGATGGCTGCGACAAAGGTTATCATACCTACTGTTTCAAACCGAAAATGGAGAATATACCAGATGGCGATTGGTAAGTTAATTAATCTTTTGTTCTGTTATTATATCTTCTTCTATTTCTTTTCTGTTTTAGTGTTGGTGGCAACTATTTCATTATTCAGTCAATTCATTAATCAAATTAATCAATCAGTCAATATTTCTGTTATTTTTAAAGTATTGTACAATATTTACGAAAGAAATTCATGTTGTCACCTTTAAAGCACACAAATTTATACTTTACCTTTTTTATTTTGAATTTTATAAAAAAAAAAGAAAAAAAACGTCTGTATTTTTCATTTTAGGTACTGCTATGAGTGCGTTAATAAGGCAACTAATGAACGTAAATGTATTGTTTGTGGCGGTCATCGTCCACCCCCTGTTGGCAAAATGATCTATTGCGATTTATGTCCCCGGGCTTATCATGCTGATTGTTACATTCCACCTCTGCTGAAAGTGCCTCGGGGTAAATGGTATTGTCATGGCTGCATTTCTAAAGCACCACCACCGAAAAAACGTTCGTCCTCTAGTAAGCCTCGTCGTGAACGTGATTCTTCCACCTCGCTATCGAAACGTAAAGAAAAGCATCACAATGCTTCATCCAGCTGTGAGCAGCTGAATACATCAATCGATCATCACAATATACACAATTCATCTCACGATGAATCAATGACTTCTCTGCCTGCACCTTTGAGGTAACTGTCTTTCGGTTTTTTTTAAATCCTTTTTACCTCAGAGGACATTAGAAATTAAATTTCTTTGCTTTACTTCGTATTTATTTAGTCCTGCTCATTCAGTTGCTTCAACATCGTACGATGATCATCATAATAATTCTATTGATACCACGCGCTTCCAAAATCAATTAATAAATCGTCAGGGTGCTTCAAGTCCACAAAACACCGCACATGGTGAATTTAACGATACCAGTATGGATAGTTCTGCCACAACCGCTGCAGCAGCAGCTACGGCTTGTCTTTTGCAACAGCCAACCTCTAATGCAACCAATACAAATAATCTTCCGTTGATGGGTATGCCTCCATCATCTTCTGCAACAAATTCAGCACCGAATTTCAATATTATGCCTTCATCAGTGGCAGGGATTCTACCGACTCAGTCTCAGACTTTGCCACCATCACATTTCACCAATCTCAATGCTCCACTACAAATAGGTGCAAATCAAAGCAATCATTTGCCGTATTCCCACAACACAGCACAATTGATACCGCCTACCATACCGGCAGTGATATCAGTCCCAGCACCTTCATTACCACCCCCCTCATCGGCGGTAACTAATGCGGTAACAGTCTCAACCATGCCCTCAACCACCGGCTCAGGTCAAATGACTGTAAATCTGCCAAACCAAATGCCTCTAATGCCGAATATATCGACACCATCACCTACACCTGGCATGAGTTTAATGTGTGCTACAACCTCCCCACAACATTCCGCCTCCATAGCATCATCATCCCGTTCATCGACCCCAACTCAAGCCCAACCGCAATTGCAACTTCATACAACCTCTGCCCAACTTTCACCCCAAATACATGCGCCAGCTACACCGCCCTCCTCTCTGTTAATAACAACTGCAGCGCCGACACCGCCACCAGTCTCAACTGCGGCTTTAGGTCCTCCGCCACCTCTCAATATACATGCCGTGCAAGAGGCCAAGGAAAAACTTAAACAGGAAAAGAAAGAGAAACATGCCACGAAGAAGTTAATGAAAGAATTGGCTGTCTGTAAGACGGTCTTAAGTGAGATGGAGGTACGTAACTCTTTACCATAAATGAAATTTATTAAAAACATAATTCACACTTTTGTAGCTGCATGAAGATTCTTGGCCTTTTTTATTGCCCGTAAATACCAAACAATTTCCAACTTATCGTAAAATAATAAAAAATCCAATGGATTTGTCCACCATTAAGAAGAGACTACAGGATTTAAGGTAAATTTTTAGTTTGACTAATATTAAATCCTTAATAAATTGTTTTTTTTTTTGTAGCTACAAATGCCGAGAAGATTTTTGTGTCGATGTGCGGCAAATTTTCGACAATTGCGAAATGTTCAATGAGGACGACTCTCCGGTGGGTAAAGCTGGCCATGGAATGCGTAAATTTTTTGAATTGCGTTGGGCCGAATTGACTGATAAACATTCATGATATCAATTGCAACATCAACAACAGCAACAAACACAACAACAACTCAAATATAACAGCGAATAATCAGTTTTTTGTGCTGTAAAAGGCAAAAAATTAACACTCCACCTCTCCTCACTCACACACAATTTAAAACATATGAGATAAGTAACCGTCGCTTATAAGGAAAAATTATAAATATTAAAACAAAAAGAAAAGAATTCTATCTTTATTCAAATTTTAAACTAATAAAATTAAAAAGCTTGATATTAATTAATTAGTATATAAAGAAGTAATAATTTATAATGATAAAAATACACACACACACACACACATACAAACTGATAATATTTTATAGAAAAACTAAACTTACATTATAACTGAACACACTTTGTACTGACAGTTAAGAATAATAATAAAAACACAAACACACACACACACAAACACACACATTCTCAAATACTTACATCAATACTAAAACACAATTTTAAGAATTTTTAATAAAACTTGCACCTCGTAACCCATAGTTTTCTATATTCCTCAATATCATTTTAATGAATAAGTAATAAACTGTTTTGAACACTTTAAAAAATTATCGAAAAAACAACTGAAAGAAAATGTGAAACTAAGTCGCTCCAAATTTTTTAAAAATTTTAAAGTTTTCGAAAACTTAATATGTGAAGGATGCCTTTGCTATTCTGTGCTGCGGAACTTTTAAGTATAATCCGCTACAAATAAACATTGGAAATTTCGACAATAAAAAAATTAAAAATAAAAAATTTAAGTAGTTCTGTTTTACATGAACACATAAAAAGTAAGACAACGAAGCATTTGAAGAAGAGGCCAAGGTAAAAGTGTGTACTTACGACTTTCTGCACTCGACATTTTTTCATTCCTCTTTTCTGTTTTTTTTTTCCGGTTTTCATACTGCTTCATAATATTATTTCTACGTTTTTATTTCATCAAATATATTCTCACGTTTAGAGAAGTTCAAAATATAATGAAAACATGTATTTCTTTCAATTTACCTATATGTAGACTTATGTCAAAAAAAACTGCATTTTTTTTTTTTTACTTTTATTAAAAGTTCTTTAGTTTGTTTTTCAAGTTAAATTTTTTAATTTCACTTTAATTGAGATATTTTGATTAAAAGCTTATGAAAAAGTTAAATTAATCGATAAAAATTACAAATATTTTTTATAAGAAGTTAAATAATAAGTATTTGATTTCGTAAACGAAATGTTCTAAAAGAAGTCTATACTGATTTTTTTTTTATATTCCAACAAAAAAATAAGCTCACTTAATTTTTTCTATGTAGCTTAACAAAAAAGTCCTCAGCTGGGCAGGGAATATGGTTTTTCCTCTAATGTTGCTATACCATAATGAAGCCAATATAGGTATTTTGCTGCTATAAGTTAATTTCTTTCAAAACTTATCAATTCTAAACATTTTTTTTAAATTTCTTCTACAAATATGAACAAAAATATCTAAAGCTTAATTAATTGTTAAAAACAAATGTCGCTATTTAAATTTTTAATAAAAATATAATTTAAAAAAATATTTACTTAAATTTAAAACATAATATTTAAAATTCAGATTACTAACTTTTGCCCTAAACTGTAAAGTAAACTATTGATATGTAATAGATAGATAAATTTAATTTAAAAATGTTAATACACTTTAAATTAAAAAGTTTTCGTAGCTAAATTTCACTTATAAGTAGCCAAAGTCGGAACTATGAAAAGCTGGTGATCCAAATATATTTCGATTTGAAAGACAAAATTCAAACGTTATGCGCAAAATATACAAATTGGAACGTCTTTCTTTTTAAATCGAAATACAAAGTAAATTCCATGGAATTTGGAATCTTTTACTTGAGTGTTGGAATTTATTTTAAAACATTTCCTGTCTTCTACAGTACATATAAATAAATAAATAAAAAAAAATCACCATTCCTGAAACATATAGGAAGAACTGCTGGTATCGCAATGTTGTGAAATTAAAAATTTGAAATACGTGCTCTACATCGTTTTAATAATCATTCAGATTTTGAAAAAGCGTTTTAATTTTTTCAGTTTATAAACATTATTCATTGATAATAGTTTATAATTTGTATATTCTTTTTAGATTAAATTTTGTTTCATTTCCATTACTACTTTCTGCTCAACCCAGTAATATAAACAAATCGTTCAGAAAACAGTTTATGCTTACGTTTCTTAATAAGTCTATTTGAAAATATATCTTTTAACAAAATAAAGTTTTAAATTTTGCAGTGTATTTTGACAAATATCGAACAAAATCCTCAAAAACTGAATTTTTAATCTAAAAGAAAACCGAAATTAAAAACACTATACATACTCCTAAAATAACATGATAATTCAAGTAAATTTATTAAAATATTTTTTAACATTTTAGATTAAGTCAACTAGGTTTATTTTTGTTTTAAATATTCAATTAAAAACACACGTATTAATTTGTTTGTATTTTTATTTTCTTCACAAAAAAAAAACTAAACAGTATTTTTTATATATAGAATGCAATACTAAATAAAAGAAAAATAAAAAATAAAATATGAAATATAATTTTAAATTATTTTTTACAAATACAAAAAAAAACAAAAAAAGAATTAACAATAATAACACAATTAAAATCAAATATTATAAGACAACGTACTTTGTAATTTATATATATATGTATCTGTTGTACTTAGTTTTTAGCCTCAAAAATAAAAGGAAATGTCTTTTGAAAAAAAAAAAAGAATTTTACAAAGACATATTAAAACAAATAGCTTATTAATGTTTATATATATATAATAATTTATGATATAGCTTATAATATATATATTCACTGGCACTATATACTTTACGTATATATATATATGAAGGATATATACTATACTAGTACTATATATCATAATATGTGTTATATACTATAGCACTATAAATTATATATATCATTATATACGTATATATATATATAGTATAATATACATATTTTAATACTATTCATACATAATACATATATTGTATTGGATATGTATATATATTACCTTCAAGTATTATTTATATACTATAACTACTATATATATACATATATAATTATGTATATGTATATATATATACCTTCATATATATATATATATATCAAACACCGATGAACACAATATAAAATGTTAAGTAAAATAAAAAATAAATTAAATATAAAAACGAAGACGATTTCTTATATTTTGTATTAATCTCCACAAAACAGAATTTTAAGCCACAGTATATAAACTAGAATTTTAATATTTAGTGTATACTACTTTATTACTACTATACAGTATTTAAGTTATAAGTCTATCACAAATCCATAAGTATATTACGTTAAAAGTATGTTAATTTAACTAGTGTTCTATAATTCCTGTATCTTTCTATCTTTTTCTATATTCTTTGTAAGTTGTGTAGTTTTTCCTTTTTGTTTTGGCTATTAATAATTTTATTTAAAAATTATATTTTTTTACTTTGTTATTATTTTGTATATCATAAATATACGTATGTATTTTTTAAAAATTAATTTTTAATTCTATTTTTATTTTTACATACACATAAAAATATTTAAATGTTATACAAATATTAAAAATAGATACGCAAAACTTCAACAAAACGTATTTTAATTTTTTTTTATATTTTTACAAACATAATAAATGCGAAGAAAAACGATTTTCTAAAATTTTGTACAAATGGTAAATCTGAACTAAAGATTTAATTTAGACAAGAATTCAAAAATTTTATAGCCGTGATCCGTCTGAAGAATTTAGCTATATTTTATAGAATAGTTCTTTCTTAACGCTTTTTAAATGATCATAAAATCTTGATATTCCTTCTTTTTTGACTCAGCATAGTATTTCGAATTTACATATATGATAGTACAGTCAGTCGTATCAAGGTATTTATTTATTTATTATTAGATCTTCGATCAGAATTAACACCCAACTTCTCACACCACTAATGTTGTGTGTGTTAATTTTATTTGTAAGTGGTGAGACCTACAGATTAAAGTTGAGCCCGAACGATAGATTTTTTCGAAATATTTCATGGCAATTTCTATTTCCTCTCAGAGTTTTGTTCAGAAATCTGCTGAGAGGAAGCCGCCGAAGAAATATTTTTCATATTTCGATATTTCTCGAGTTGTCGGACCTGGTGTTTGAGTCGTGGCCTCACGTCTAATAATTCAAAGCATTACCTCAATATGGTCATTAATATTTAAGAACTTAAATTCTATACGTTTGTATAAATGACTGCACAATCTTGCAACATTGTCCGATATGACAATATACTCACAATGAAAAATTAGCATAATTTCGTCGTAGTTTGTAACAGCACATATTTGTTAGATATCTGTACAGTAAAAATTTTCAGACCGAAAAAATAAATTAAAAAAAAAAAACTAAAAAATGTTTTGACTATTTCTATAATAATTTAAACTTTTTATAAAAATGATATTTTTATTTCTTTAATATATCGTTACCGATAGCAATATATATTTGACAACAATAGTATTGTCAAATTGTACAATTTAAACATATAAATTAAAATGCGTGGCAATGGCAGCGAAAGATATTCACACCATTGTGGCATGTCCGACATTTATTCTTTCTAGCCGGTAGTGTGATGACAATAAAGCAAAATTTCTTAATTCATTCTTTGCCATTCATAAGTTCAAGGTTAATGTAACATATTCGAATTTGTATTAATACTCTTCAGAAACTTTTAGCTTAATCCTAGATTTTCAAAGCATCATGCATCATATATCACTCAAATTACCAAGGACCCTTTTTTAAATCAAAATACACTGCTGATATAAGTAAAATAAAACGAATTTCATCTAAAATGAATTAGTTATCGCACGTTTCAATATTCCTTCTTATCCTGTACAAATAGTGAACATTTTATCAAATTTCATTTCTTTATTTTAGGAATGAAGTCAAAATTAAAAAATTAGAGAAGTTTACAATTAGAGAAGTAACGATTTCGATTCGCTAATTTATTAAAATTTTATGTTAATGAAAACAAATAATTCAAAAATTATGTTTCATTATAACCAATAAAACATTTAAATATTTTTATTTTTATTTATTTATTTATTTTTTTTTTAATTTTTTATATCTGAAAACCAGTGCAGCACAATAATAACAAAAAATGAACAACAAAGTCATATAACGGAATAAAATAAATAGAAAATAATTTTTATAAAATACAAAAACAAAATAAAATGGATAAAGAACCTCCCTCAGAAATGAAGAAATGAAAACCGAAAATAAACAGAATTAATTTTATATCTAAACAAAACGTATAAGTAGTTATTTATAATAATAATAATATAATAAAATAAATATAATATAATAGTTAGTGATGGTAGCAAACTTATACGCGTACATTTAGCAACAGCATAAAAAACTTGATATATAATTTATTAAAAATATACATTCAAATAAAAAAATGTATTATAATTGCTTTTCACACGACATTGTAAATATAACATATATTTCAAAGCGTAATAATAACAAAAATAAACAAAAAAAATATTTAATATTTGGGTTTTCTTTTCTTTTTTTTTTTTTGTTTTTGGTGAATTTTTTTTTATTACAGTAAAAAATCATGAAATTCCTTTATTTTAAAACTTAACTGTGTAAAAAAAAATAAAAAAATTTTAAAGTCAAACCTTTATTAGTATTTGGTAACAAATATGTTTTATAAAACCAAACCAAATAAAAACAAATGTATTCTTCTCCTTATCCCTTTGCCCCTCACGTATTCTATAGCAACAACTTAGTGATGAAATAGAGTATAAAAAACACATTATTAATCCAACCAAAATATTAATTCAGTTATCCAACTAATAATTAATAAATAAAAAATAAAATACGCAATATATCAGTAAAAAAAAAACATACTACATTATATGAACAGTAAAGGAAAATACACACCAAAATACTATAAAAAATATTTAATAAAACATCTGGAGTTTTATTTCATGTGAAACATATTCGGCAAAGACGTGTTTACTTTTTTAACTATGTATTTACTTATATAAATGAATTAATTAACAATTAGTTTGATCGGGAACATAATTCATCTAATTAATAATTTAATTACATAGAAGTACTATGTATATTTTATAAGCACATACGCATTTTAAAAGGACAAAAAAAACTATTTGACATGTATATATACGATACATATACATAGATTTAGGCTAAATTTGCAATAATGATAGTGCCTCTCAATTCGGTTGGAAAATGATGAAACTGTGCCCAAGTATATGACGAGAATATTCGGGTTGTTATTGGTAGCCAGTCACCTTTAGATGCCTCAGATGGTGTCTACATTATATTTATTTTGATAGCGATGTGTTTATCAGATAGGGTGCCATTCTATTTTGGATATGCCTAGGTACATGATCACACAGGCATTGAGTGTAATTTATTATCCACACATCTAATATTTGCAAAACAAGCGGTTAGTTTTCTTAACATTTTAAATAAATATACATGTCGCATTTGATCTAAACGAAGGCTTTTGGGTCGATTATGAATGACAATTGAATTCTAGTTGAATTTTCAGTTGATCACCCTCTGCATATCAGGCGAGGCTTCCGCCGATTAAATACCGATATTTTAAACCAACAGTAGACGACGAAATATGGGCAGTAGGTGATAATAATAGCAATGAACGGTCTTAGTTACAACAGGGTACCTAGCCACCCCCGATATCTGACATTGAAAGACAACTGTGTAGGAGAACAAAAGCTATTCTACAGTTGCTGCTTTCCCGTTGGTGGAACATCCTAAATTGATATTGAGAGAGAATTATTTCCGGGATCTTGAATCGTAGTCCATTATGTCACTAGGCTCCACACAACATATCTCAGCTCTTTAATTGCTCTGCAAAACGCACTACACTACTACCAGTGGACTTGTGACGGCCATATACCGACAATTGATATTTCCATCTCATCTTATCTAACACATCACCTAGAGATTGCAATTTTCTTGATTCTTCAATAGCGAAACTTTTGCGGATGCAGCAACAGAGCTATTACGACAACAACAACTAAAGTTCCGTTCTGATCTACGAGCTTAAATTGTTGTATTTTGTCGCGTTGCCAACATATTTTTTGAATTAGTTATTCAAACACATTACACAAAATACAGCTCTGTGCAAGTTGTCGGTCTGTCATCTACCTGTTGTCTTTTTTTCTTTTTGGTTATTGACAAACAATTTCTCTGGATGAAAACTGAAAGATTTTGCAGAAATTTTCCGGATTTAACAATTGACTAGTAAGAATTCATGTAAATAGTGTTTAACTTGACGTAAATTTTCATTTCAAAATAATATTTTTTTATTGCGTTAATCATTTGTATAACGTATATATAATTATATAGATAGTTAAATACCATTGAGTGAAATCCTTTTTTCACGTCAACCAGGATAATTTAGCGTTTTTTGCTAAAATAAATAGCGATAACATTTTATTTGTCATTATTCGATCCACAATATATTTGAGAAATGCTGATCATATTAAAAGGAAATTGTAGTTGAAATCATATATCTCCAGCATTCTAACAAACACTGCAATTTAAAAAAGTTTTGGATTTCATTTACTTTAAGATATTGGTAAGCTAATTACCCTCACAATGCAACAACCCATGATGCCACGCGTTGGACCACCACAACCTGGCACACCAACTAGTTCATCTCGCACAATGTCTTTATTTGATAAACAAAAATATATTGAAGATTATGATTTTCCCTATTGTGACGAATCCTCGAAGTATGAAAAAGTTGCAAAAATTGGCCAGGGTACTTTCGGTGAAGTATTCAAGGCCAGGGAAAAGAAATCGAATAAAAAATTTGTAGCCATGAAAAAAGTCTTAATGGACAATGAAAAAGAAGGGGTTTGTATATCTAATGTTTTGTACAAAGTTCTTTGTCAATAATTTATTTTGAATTCTTTTATTTTAGTTCCCTATTACAGCTTTGCGTGAAATAAGGATCCTTCAACTTTTAAAACATGAAAACGTGGTCAACCTAATAGAGATTTGTCGCACAAAAGCTACAGCCAATAATGGTTATCGTTCTACATTTTATTTGGTATTTGATTTTTGTGAACATGACTTAGCCGGTTTGCTTTCGAATATGAATGTTAAATTCAGTTTAGGTGAAATTAAGAAAGTCATGCAGCAACTACTGAATGGTCTATATTATATTCATAGTAATAAGGTAAGCAACAAAAAATTCTTCATGAGAAATATCTAAAAAGAGAACACAGAAATTAAATCAAAATTTGTGAAAATAGTCTGTTTAGAATTTTATAAGTGAAATTTTCGTTAGGCAAGACATAAGGAACCTAGATACTTCCGCTCTTAGGTCCAAGATTTTGTTCCACTGTAACAGTAGACGTAATTACCAGCAGGTTGTTACTATATTCTGAAATTCAAATAAATGTAGAAGATTCGTTATGAAAAAGAAACATTTACAGTGCTACAGTGAAATTTATAAAAACACTATAAATTTTCCTGACCTAAAAATGCATTTTATAAAAACATTAAAGGCATGACGCATTATATTCCAATTGATGGTGTAAATTAAATAAGATGCTTATGTCATTTAAAACCATTAGTATAGAGGCAATTCGCATACATGAATGCAAGGTTATGAAAGCAATAGCGAACGGAAGGATATACATTTGTTCTTAATTGAGGTTCCTAGCTAGAATCAAATCTTTACGAAGAGAAGTTATTTAATTCAATGAAACAACCATAGGAAGTGACGTTGGCTAAAAAGTCGTCGTATTTGTCAGTAGATTTATTTCGTATCTAGTTTTTATGCTTCAGTCGTTTTTATTGTCATTTTTACTTCATGTACATCATTTTATTCTTAAAATTCTTCGCTTAGATTCTTCATCGTGACATGAAAGCTGCCAACGTTTTGATTACAAAATATGGTGTTTTGAAATTAGCCGATTTCGGTTTAGCCCGTGCCTTTAGTATACCCAAAAATGAAGCCAAAAATCGATATACAAATCGTGTTGTTACCTTGTGGTATCGTCCACCAGAACTATTGCTCGGTGATCGAAACTATGGTCCCCCAGTTGATATGTGGGGCGCTGGTTGTATTATGGCTGAAATGTGGACGCGTTCACCTATTATGCAGGGCAATACCGAGCAACAGCAATTAATATTAATATCGCAACTTTGTGGCTCCTTTACACCTGATGTTTGGCCAGGTGTTGAGAAATTGGAATTGTACAACTCTGTTGATTTGCCTAAAAATCAAAAGAGACGAGTCAAAGAACGTTTAAGACCTTATGTCAAGGATCCAAATGGTTGCGATTTATTGGATAAATTATTAACTTTGGATCCTAAGAAACGTATTGATGCTGATACAGCTCTCAATCATGACTTTTTCTGGACTGATCCAATGCCCTGTGATTTGGGTAAAATGTTATCTCAACACTTACAAAGTATGTTTGAATATTTGGCTCAACCAAGGCGTACAAATCAAATGCGTAATTATCATCAACAAATGGCTACAATGAATCAAAAACCACCAGATAATACCATGATTGATCGTGTATGGTAAACATTATTTTCAGCAGATGAGTAAAAAAATTTTGGATACTGTATAATAAAAAAATTACCCTAATAACTCACAGCCAAATTTCAACAGAAAAAAAAGAGAATGCAAATTATTTCTACAACCTATATAGCCTTCCTTATATTATATTAAGTCTTTTACTTATTATCTCAATTGCTGAATGTGTTGTCTTATTCTGTCTTCTTTTAAGTATCAATATCGTTTTTAAGGCTCCTTTATATAATGTTTCTTAATTTAAGTATCACCTTTTCTATAGATTTTAAGAGAATTTAGATCTTTAATATGTAACCTTTATTTCATTCTAAATAAATTATACTAATTTAAATTGTTTTGATTTTCGCCACTTTGAATCCATTTTTGAGTAAAATCGTGGTAAGCGTCAATATAGAACATGAACCTTAGTTTAATAAAAAGTATATGCATGTATATTAGGTATTCTAGTTTTTGTAAAATGAAAATAATTTAAAATATAGAATAGTTTAAATTTGTATCTATTTTATAATAAAACAAAAAAATAATTAATGTATAATATAGGACATACGAAACCGTTTTTCGAAGTCCTGCCCTAAATACTCACTTAGAATTATATTGAGACTTCGTGGAAGAGTATTAAACCTGCGTGAAGTTTGGTAGTTCAAAAGGTAGTTTACCAGCAGTATGCTTAAAAATAAGTAATCATTACGAATTTGTAATCCTTCTGCACTTTGGTCGAGAGCATTCTTTAGAATGTTTAAATAAACTGTATTATTCGGTATTTCCTCAATAAATTCCAATTTTCCCACAACTGGCGCCACTACAATAACCTAAGCATTATACCACCACCATGGGTAGCTTTCACGCAAGTTTTTTTAGACTGAACTCTCCTTTTTTCCTCTTCTTTAGACTGAACTCTCCTTTTTTTCCCCTTCCATACTAAAGCCCGACAAACGAGTGCACTAGTGATGGACATTAAGAAAAAATGTTCTTTCGATGTAAAGCATCGCAAAAATATATCAATGTTATACCGATTTGTCTCAAAAACATTGATAATTTCTGCGCATCGACTGATTTTTGTAACAAAATGGAATTAAAAAAATAGAATGTTTGATTCTGTTGCTTTCGAAAACAAGTTACGTTGAAGCAACATGTCGTTGGTGTCCCGTTCAAAAGAAGTTGGTAATAATCGACCTATAGAACTTGCCGTTGGCAGTGATGAACTGGCAGAACAATAAATCATTTGGTCTGCAAACAATAAGTTCATTCTGGTTTTTACATCCATTTTTTACCCAAATCAATCGATGTATGAAAACATCCAAGTATTTTGTAACATTAATGCTTCTTTGCAATTCATTAAATCGAAAATCTTTTTTTTTACTTTCATTACTAGTACCTAGGCTTATGCTTTAAACTGTAAATACATAACAAATAGTTTAATTCGTACTAATTTGTATTTACAGTGGCGAGAAGTGAGTGCATGTTCACGACATTGGGTTTCGTCATCCATAAAAACAATACCATACTACGAAATAAAAAAAAAAAATTTAATTTTATTTTTATTATTTTTTTCCGTAGTAAATAGCAGTAAAGAAACAGTGATTAATGAGATGAATTCAATGAGTTTGAAAGAATAAACGAAAATAACCCGCAAAAACTCAATTTGGCACGTTTTATGAATTGTACATATTTTCGCTCTCCCACTTCTCTTATCAGCAGAAATCATGTAGATTTACCGTTGTTTGTTTTTCTTTTGCAGTTTAAAACTTGTTTCTTGCGAATCAAAGCAGATTACAATCATATTTAAAAAAAATTGATTTTTTTTGCATAAAAATGGGAAAAATAGTATTATGTGCATGACCGAGAAGGGCTGTTCTTCACGTAGCATTTCCAAGAGGCTTGGTATTAGTCAATCGGCGGTGATCGTAGCTCAGAAGAGACAAAACGGGACACCCAAATCGCAAATCAGAGGTTGCTAAAAATTATTAACGGTCTCAGATGCTCGACTAATGATGTCTGAAATGAGAAAAAACAAGCTCCTAACCCCAAAGGGTGCTTCGCTGGCAATTAACAACAATGTAAGCGAATGGACTGCTAGAAGAGCGCTCCATGACATCGGATATACTCCAATCATTAAAAAAAGAAAACTGCATTGTCCGATAAGAATGTTAAAGCGCTCTTGAAATTTGCGAGGTCAAATTTTGAGTCAGATGAAAAACAGTACTTCTGGCACAGACCCGGAGAACGTGTGCAAGGACACCATGTGAAGCAAACCGTTAAACATCGCGGCGGAAATATAATGGTTTGGGGATGCTTTACATGGAGGCATGTTGGCCCTCCACATTTAGTAGATGAAATCAGCACGAAAAGAGCACTATCTACAGATTCTACAAACCCACCTTCCCAATTTTATGGACAAATGTGCTTATCCCGAAAAATAAATTGTTTTTCAACGGGATGATGATCCGAAGCACACAGCAAAAATTTTAAAGGAATGGATTGAGAAATAAAATTTTCAATTGTAAGTCTTTGGTCAATCGTGAAAAGACGGCTCGGGCAGTACGAAACAGCCTTAACAAACATGGACAAACTTTGGGATCGTGTAAATGTGGAACGGAATCGAATTCTAAACGATATTATCGAAAATTTGGTAGAAGGCATGCCAAACCAAAGTTAAAAAAAGTTATTTAAAATAAGGGTATATGGACCAAATATTGAAACAAGATTAGTTATTAATTTTCTTGAAACGTGCAAAATTGAGTTTATGCGAGTTATTTTCGTTTTTTCTTTCAAACTCATTGAATTCATCTCATCAATTATTGTTTCTTTTCTGCTATTTGTTACGAATAAAATAATAAAGATAAAATTAATTTCTTTTTTTATTTGCTTATATGGTTTTATTTTTATGAATGACGAAATCCAGTATCGTGAACATGTAACCACTTCTGCTCGCCACTGTATTCTATTAGGAGGGAGCACATGATGCACTGCTACATCTTCATAAAATTCGTTAGTCTGTCCGAATTCGATTAGAATTGTTTTGCTTACCGTTTTTTGGGCGATTTTGACGTCGTGTTTTTGGGGGTGCTCTTCTAAACCCACTCTACAAATTCTATCCGCCGGTTTACGAAGAGTATAACCTATCCACTTCCACTTACTTCTTGTTATCCGTCTGTTAATTTGTTATTTGTTGCTTAGCCCTGAGTGATTTATGTTCGTTAACCTAAATGTTAACCTAAAGGTTAACCTCAAATGTTTTATATATTTCTAGGCCTTAGTTTAAAAATCTCCGTGCAGTAGCGTTAATTTTCGTTTTCTTAATGTATAGTTTAAGATAAATTGCGCCTAAGACCGCAGCAAGTAACAATAGAAAAAATTGTAGACGAATCACTCACTATATTCCCATTGATACCACTTTTGCTTTATTCAATGAAGAAAAATATGTTTTTTTAATTTTCAACGCGTAAAAATACACTGTATTTAGTTGTATTTTTTTAATTTTTATTTAACTAATTTAGCTTTCATTAACGCCAAATAGATATTGACCTATTTTTATGAATCAAGTTGGAATTTATTGCTTCAGATTTAGATTTATTCGTTTCATCTACTATATTTTCATGTACATATTATATTATTTCAACTATGTATTATCAACTACAAATTATCAACTACAAATTACAACTTATATAGAACAAATATTTAATAGATATTAATGTTGATTTTTTCGTTGAGGACTTTTATATACAAAATTAGATTAGTGAAATGATGAATCATGATTTTTGCAAACAAACATAGTTTCAAATAAACTGGCGTTTTCAATATCATAAAAAAAAAACTTATTCCCAAAGACTAATTCAGAAAGAAAAGAATTTCATTTTACATTTTGCTTATACAGAAAATTATTTCAAAATTTAATTAAAAAGTTTAAAAATTAGAATAATAAATATTGTTAAAATTTTTTTGCTTTGATTGTTTAATTTTACACACATTTTTCAGATATTTGTTTTGTTTTACTATATATTAATTTACTTTTCAGTTTCGAATTATTTAAATTCAAATCGCTACTACAAACTGTCTCTAAAAATATGCTAAACTTTTAAGTAGACTTTCTGTTACAAAATTAATTGTTTTATTAGTTTTATAATATGAATAGAGTTTTTATTTAGTTTTGTTAGTTTATCATATTTTTTCATATACTAAATTGTATATGTATCTATGTATGTATGCATGTATGTATTTATGTATGTATATGTCAGGATTATGGCTTCTCAAACTACCAATGGTGTATGTATATACACTATTACCTACCAACTATTCTACCAGGTCCTCGAAGACTCAACCTTAAAGCGTCAGACCATAATATTGTTTTTAATTTAATATTGTTTTTTGTACTTTTAGCGTCTGAGAGCATATTCTGCTCTTCATTTCTTACTGGGTTAGATTTAGGATATTTCACGAATGTTTTAGTGAATTATTTTTTGCTACGATAGCCATGTAAAATTCATTATTTTTCATATGGAGTATGAAGTAAATATTTTGAATAGAGAAATTTCGACACTTGCAGAAAGGTCACTAATCGCAAAATGATTTCTTATTGCTATTACCAAAAAGCAATTAACAAAATTATGAATATGCTAAAAATCAATTATTAAAAAGAAATAGAAAATTGATTGCAACTGTTTGGACCACTACTGTACTTCGTCTGAAGTTCAAAATAGTATTTATTTAAATAGGTTAGTTGTTAATTGAAATGTTAATTAGTTTTGTTGCGAGTTGTTGTTGTTTGGTTTAGGTTAAAATGAAAATAATTATTAATTTAATTCTGGTATTTATTTTCAAAATATTTATTTTAATTGGTTTTATTTTCTTTATATTAATTGGTAGATTATTTTTATTGCTGAAAAGCATAGAAGAGTTATTTCCAATTTTTTAAGAAAATAGTTTAATATTAAACAAATGAAATCGACGTGTTCTCAATGTAGAAATTGTAATATTAATTCTTATATTCTATAAAAAGACACTTTGAATAGTTAACAATATTGTATTTTTGCTGACTCAAAAACTATTAAGTAAATTCTTACTGAAAGGAAACTATTCAAATCCTTGGTAATTGAAGCATTCTAATATCATTTTGTTCCTTAATAAAATTAAAAAAAAAATTATAAAATTTATAATAATTTCATTATATTGATATAGAACGATATATTATTATAAAGTGTTGGTTGTCACATATACTTTCAGTTTCAATTTTTGATAACTGATAATTCAACTGGATCTCGGTTGCAATCCATAATTGCGCAATAAATAAAGGTGACTACATACCAATTTTATAATTTATTCTTTACAATTTACTATTGTTTCAAATGTGCTCTTTACAAATTATTTAATCTTTTCACTAATTGTGCCAATCTTATCGTTTTGGTTTTAATGATTAGTGTCGCTAAACAAAAGAATTTTTCAAACCAATTACAAGAACTGTCTTATAATGTATAAAATGCGTTATGAAATTCTTTATTCAAAATTTAAACTGTAAAACAAAAATGAATACAATAATTAATGTTGCGGTCTCCCTCCCTCATATGCCTGAGGACTGAGCAGGTGGGATTGTTTTCGATTAACTAGAGGAATTCGAACTAAAGTGACTCTGCTACATCTTCATAATAATAGTTTTTATACCAGAGCTCAGTTTAGCAAGGTATAAGGTATGTGTAACATGTAAAATGACAGTATTAGGTATGTGTAACATGTAAAATGTACGGATGAGTATTGTTTGAGAAAGAGTTTGACAAAAATGAGGTATTGCAACAAAAATGTGTATGTGAATATACACATTTGCTTATAAAAAGAATTTACATGAAAAAATGCAGCAACTACCGCTATAGCAAATATATTTTCTACAAATGTGCAAAGACTTGTGATTCACTGCTGACAATCACTTCAACTCTATACTATTTGATCCTAACATCCCTCATTAGTAAACAGTGATTTTTGTAGAGTAAAAACTACATATTAATAAATTATAAGTTGGGATATAGGTACAAACGCTCCCAAAATATAGAAACGTCTGTGCATAATGCATATATGTATGTAGCCAAATGCACAAAATAACACTTCCCTTCAATTTAGAGAAAATATAAAATATTTGTTAAACAAAAACAAGCATATCTAAGGATTCTTAGTTACCATCCTGCATTAAAAAAGAGGAATCGAATTTAGAGACTCGATATTATTGTCCGAATTGTCCTGATAAACTTTCTTTATGCATTCGTTATGTATTGGACATGTGAAAATGTTAATGTTGTCATAATGAAGCTGATTATTGTTTAATTTCAAATATTAAATAAAATTGTTAGCAAAAGTATTTATGTACATCTTTTGTTAGTCCTTACACCTGTATACATATTTATATTTGCGACCATGGAAGCTTTTACAAGTTGTATGTAAAATATATTGTCGGTATTACGAGTATATTCGAGCTAGCAATATATTACACCCTGTCAAACATAAGGATATTCGTGGTTAGCAGCGAATGTGTTAAAGACGTTTAAATAGAGAAGATAGTGAAATATAACTTTTAAAATAACCAAAAATATCTTTAACCGAATTCTTTCGGTTGTTAGACGTAATAAATGATGCACGGATACTATTAATATCCGAAATTTGCAAAAGAAAATAAAATATTAATAAATACATTTTACAGATATTAGTTTAAGCATTCTTAATTAAAAGTAATGCAATATTTTAAAATTAATTGATATGGTCCAAACAATTTATTTTTCTTTTTCCTAATTAAACGCAAAGCGAATAATAAAAAGGAAGCAGAATTTTATTTTTAATTTAATAAATTATAAATTATTTTACTCTTAAAGACTGCAAGCAAAATGAATTTAACAATGCAAATCCAAGTCATAAGTTAGCAACCTGCATTACTGCATTAAATTCACTTATTCACAGTGTATTTAACTGTGATGGCGAATGCTACACAATGTACGCGAATTCAATGGGGTAGAAAATTAACAATGTGCCGTTCTCTTAAACGGAAACCCTCTTATGCGGACTCTACATATTCGAGATTAGTTATGCAACATGTTGAATAAAGAAGTTGGTCGTCTTCCTCACAAGTTTCGATTTTTTAAACAACTTTAGTTATAAATTGTTCTTGTAGCATTGTATTGTCTAGTCTAGTTGTACATGTAGTCACTACGTATAGGAGCCACTATACTATATGACCACTATACAGGATAGAAATAGAATCGAAACAGTATATAGTATGATGCCTTTTACACGTTTAACAAGAGCAGGGAAACCCGAACGGGGGTAAGTTCACACTTTAATATAGTCGCAAAGTTGCTTTCTTTTTCGTTCGTTGTTTACTTATGGTTGTATACGCAACAAAAAATATCAAGAGCGTCAAAGTAAACTTTGTGCAAATTGGAAACAAGTTTACATAAAAATATAAAAGAGTTTGTCAAAATACTTTGCAAAGCACTATGAACGTGCAAAAGGCGTTTAAGTCAAATCCATGCACTCATTAAAAACATAAAAAACAAGTGTATTCATTTTTCATTTCTTTGTCATTTCAAATCAATCAAAAGAGAAGAGCACGAAGTTGATCGGCTTTAACTTCGACATCAGAGATCAGCAATGAGTATTTAAAAATATGTGTAGAATCGAATCATACTCATAATTTCTTATACTTATACGCTTTCACACTTTTCTTAATATCGTGGAACCCCTTACTCATCTTCAAAGTTTGAAGTACTTATCATATTTATACTTAACAACACGTACGATTTTATTGGTTTCGACTCTCCCTATCACAAAATAAGTATGATTCACATACGAACACTAAAATAATTACTAGAAGGTTGTTTGTTTGATCTGCTTGCTGCTGTCTCCTTTTTTTCTGGTGGCTTTTTTTTGTGAATGCCTAACAACTAAGTTTGTAAATTTTGTTGAATAACTCGAGTCACTTGAACCAATAAGTATTTTTCCAAAATTGTGAATCTAAACGGGTAGGTTTATAAATCAAACGTATTTCGAATGGTATGAGTTTTTGTTGCAACCTGTATTTATAAATCAACATTGTAGTGAGTATTAATGAATCAGAATAGTTAAATATCAATAGTGTCGACTCACTTATACTTAAAATTTGATGAAAAAACGATTGCTGATCTCTGTTCGACATCAAATTTGTCTCTTAAGCATTTGAGTCTTATAGAATTTTGTTGCGACTGGTTGTAACTCTTTATAATTGTGTACAAACAATTCTTATGTTGAATGGCTGGATGAATCAAATTTTTTTGATCTTCAACCAACCGCGGAAAACACATAGAGAACACGAACATCAACCAAGTTCGTATAAAAGAGAGTAAAAATGCTTTCAGTTGCTTGTTTGTGCTTCTAAAGAAGAACCTACTTTTCAGGTTTTAATTATACACCTAAAGAAATATTATGGTAGGATTCACTAGTATTCAATGAGGAATGATCCCATTTTTTGAAGAATATTTGTCAAGTTAAATACGCAGTCTTTAGGAATTTAGCACTGTACATTTTTTCTATACTTTCCACTACATATACATACTATTTGGTTACACTTGAAAATATTAGGTTGCACTTGAAAATATTACTAACAATTTTCCTCTGGGTTATACACATACTTCTCACGACTGCAGTCACAATTTAATCATGTTCTCTTTGTGCCGACCTCTCACATGAATGAATGCATGGAACAATGGATAGTAAATTATAAGCCATATTTTTTTTAAATATCCATTTTTTATCTTAAAAAGATGAATGTGAAAAATTGAATTCTTTGTTTTGGTTCGCTACAATTCATTTACTTCAAATATGATGTAATTTGACTTAAAATTTGGTCTTGATATAACTACATACGTAATTTTTGTAGTATTTAAAAAAATCAACCTAATGAAAGCAAAGCGAGGCAAAAAAAAAAATAATTAAAAAATAATGTTAAAGCAATGAATTCATTTAATAAACATAAAACCTTATTTCAAAATACTCGTAAAAATTTTACAATAAAATTAAAAAAAAAAACATTGATTTAAAATATAAATATAATTGAGAGAATAGTAAACATAAATGTACATACATATGTAGTAATTCGAAATAGTTCAATAAAAAGATTAATAGAATAGAATAAAAAATAAATTATTATATATATAAACATTTTACTAAACATAAAATTTAATAATGATTGGAAGAGTGGAAGGGAGAGCACTAACAACAGGACATATTTATGTTGGCGGGGTGGAAAGTTTTGTATGTTGAGATTGTTATATTTTGTTTAATAAAATTAAATTGTCTTTTTTTTTTTTTTGTTTTAAAGTGGCACAAAATTCGTACGTTATAAATGTTAAAAAAAAATATAACTAAATGGACTATAACAAATATATTGTATGATAAAAAAAAGATATTTCTTTAAAAATTTTAAATTCTTTACTACATATTAAAATAAAAAAATATATGTATACATATTGAAACTTAAAAAAAAGCTGCCATTTTACAAAAGAAGCGTATAATGAAGCTTTTTAAGCTTAAGATTTTTGGTATTGAATTTCTGGAATATTAACAGAAGAATTGTGGTTATAATTTGAATTTCGATTCAAATTTTGTTTAATGTTTCCTTCTTTTTTTTTCATAAAAAATTAAAACTATTAACAAGGTGCCATAACAAAATATATATTTACAACAATTTTTAATTTTTTTTAACTAATAGAAAAACAGATCATTTAAATAAAAGTTAAATAAACAAACACAAAGAAACAAAGGCATTTTGGTGACGTAGACGAATAGGGGCGTGAATGACAGTTGTGGGGTAGCTATATTTTATTTTTTTTTTGTTGCAGTTTTTAAAATCTTTTGAGCAGAAAATTCCATAGAAATAAGAAAGAAAAATCAAAAACAATTCGAAATATTTTCTTTTAATGTTAAATCTATTTAGACCCATATTCTTTGCCAGCGTTGCTGTAGTTTCTGTTGTAGCTGTTGAAACATATCGACTGGCACACATACAGATTTTAGTAACTACTAAATTTTACTATTTGTTTGATCTTGACGTGCACTGTATTTTGGATTTGTTGGCATCACAGTATTTGTAATAAGTTCATTTGGTGCTTC
Organism: Sarcophaga bullata; assembly: GCA_005959815.1. Taxonomy (NCBI): domain Eukaryota; kingdom Metazoa; phylum Arthropoda; class Insecta; order Diptera; family Sarcophagidae; genus Sarcophaga; species Sarcophaga bullata. Next base: position 1,723,243 of record QOCX01000003.1, read on the forward strand.
CAATACGCCCTTAGCATGAGCAGCAGCTGTATCGCAATCCGTACGCCGTGATATCAATAACCGTATATCAGTGTGTAACATTAAGCGGCCGGAGCGTGAAGTTTGAAATCTAAAATGAAATTATAAAGCATGCTGGTAAATGATGAACTTTTCGATTAAATAATATACGATATAGGATGGATAGTTAAAATTTGTATTCCTTTTACTTTTCTCATCTCCTCACCTCAAATGTATTGAATATCTTAGACTTTTCATATTATCGGCGGACATAAAATGTCCCAAAGGATTTTCATGGATACATTGAGGTGAACGCTGTTGTTGTGATTTTTGTATTTGCTGATATTGAGGTAATTGCTTCGTATTTATTGTCACACTTTTTGATTTATTGTGAAGACCGTTATCATCGCCAATATCACTATTTACATTTTGGTTAATATCATCAGTAATGCTGTCCTGCATGCCAGTATCGGCTAAAATACGTTGTCGTATAAATGTCTGATGCAAAGAAGGCATATCACGCATATCATAGGGTATAACAAACATACGAACAACCATTCCCATGGGATTTAATAAAGTAGCCTGCACTGTGCCACATCGCGGCACTGTGTAACCTTTGCGTGGCAAACGTATTTCACACTAAAATAAATGAAGCAAAAAATAAAAATAAATAAATATGTTTATATTCATCTACTTATTATCACATAAGCCTACCAGATATGGTGTACTTAGCGTTTCTCCCTTAAGTTCGTAGAAATAGGCAGCTGCTGGTATTGTTAATTGGGTGGGACAAAAGCCGCCCGATGCTCCCAAGAGCAACTTAAAGCCCATTACTTCGATTTTGGGCACAAGTCGACGTTGCAGAAGACTTTCTTCTAAATTGCCTAGTAAAGGTTTGTGACCGAAAACGGCAGCTAAACGGGTTCTCAATTTGACAGGTGATGTTGCAAAGGGACTGTACATGCCCGAATCTACATCTTCATCGGAGAATTGTTCATCCGAACACAATGAAGAACGATCTGAGCGATCGGACAAATGACGTGATCTTCTCTTGTATATAGCTGAAGCTTTAACAAATCTTGGTGACAATGAATTTGAATTTGAATTGGGTAAGGTGGGTGCCGAATTTGATTTTTGTACCGCCAAAGGCGATGCTGGACTTAAAGGTGATTCAAATGAAAATGTAGGCGATGCCTCAGTTATATTAATATCTGCAGATTTAACAGATGCAGAACTGGCTGAACCATTACTTACGCCATTGGCAATTGGTATGGGTGATGAGGTGTTGGCTACTGCCATCATTGAAGATGAATTACAAAATATGGGTGTTAGATTTACTTTTGGTAAACTACGTCTTAATAATAATGGATTGTGCGTTGAAGGTGTAATGTTCGTACTCATTACAACATTCGTTGATTTTGACATTAGTGGTTCATCTAGGTTCTTATTAAAATTACACGCGATATGTAAAAGATTCGGTTTAGGCGTCTGTTTGTGTGGTTGCTGTGTTTTTTTTCCTTGTCCAATATTTTGTTGTTGTTCTCTTGGCGACGGCGTCTTAAATTGAGCCGTTATTGATACGTCTTCAATGGGAAAAGAATTTATCAATTGCTCTTGAACTAAAGGTGGTGTAGAACATGTACTTCGATGCTTTTCAGTACCATAGTTTAGTTTAGCTACTAAACAACAGCGATCTATATGAGGTGTTAGTTTTGTGGAGGATTCAAAGTATTCCTGAAAAGACGAGAGATAATATATCTATTTCTTTATAATGCAATATTAAGTAATAATTGGAAACTTAGATTTATACATTATATCTTAAAATATCTCTATCTATTATATATAATAATTTACTTACTTCTTCCATTGTTTCATGAACGACGTAGACATCAGATGATCTTGTAGACGCCACTTTAGCAATTTCATTTTCAGAGTTTACATCCATTACATAGGAAACATTATCAACAGAATCTGATGATAACATTTTCCCACCATCAATATCTTTATCCTCCCCGTCATTACTAGAAGCATCATCATCATTACAATCTGTAGAAGCCTTACTATTATTACTTGAATTACTAATATTAACATCCCTAATATTAGAGGACGATGATGACGATGAAGAATTCAAAGAACTATTCGGTATTGATGAAGAATTATTCTCATCAGGATTTGAGTCCTCTATCATAGAAGATGAATTAAAATGATGTTGTGTTTTTTGTCTTTTACACAATTGACAACCCACTACCATATCTGAATTACTGTTATTTTTAGGGGCAGCTGGTGCGCTAATCAAGGTTCTCACGGTATTAGAATTGCGTGCATGATTGCTATTGTTAGCGGGTGTTGGTTGTAGTTGTGGTTGTTTTTGTTTTATGGCAGCCATTTGATTTGAGTCTTTAGAGTCTTTGGATTTGTGTTTATGTTTCTTATTTGACTTCGGTGTACGTTGTATGGCTTGTAATAATAATTCGGCCTTATTACGTGGTGTATGTATAATATCACTACTACTTAAACTACTGGCTGTCGACGACGAGGATGACGACTCAGCATCCATTTCTTCATAGGCAAACGATGATGTTGTTTCAGCCAGCGTTGTATCAGCATCTGTGTTACTTTTTAGAGGGTTACATTTTAGACATATCATAGACTTTTCCGAACCGCACGACGTGCAAGAATTGCTGACAGTCTGCGTACCCGTTGAGATCATTTTGACATGATGCTGTTGCTGTTGCTGTTGATTTGTAGAAGGAATGCTGTTAATTATGTTTGGATTATTTGGTAATAGTTGTCTTTGGGCATTTGATACGCTTTGCTTAACACAATCTTCACTGACGTCTGCGACATAATTCTTACATTTTTGCTGTTGTTGCTGATTATGATCATCATCATATTCATGACCTTCTTCCATATTGTTAATTGTATCATAGGGTTCAGTTTTCATTTGGTGTGTTATAGAAATGTCATTGGTTTTACGCTGTTGTTGCTTTTTATCACGTTTCATCATGCGTTTGCGGTATTTGAGAAGTTGCTTTTCCCGATGTGAAAGATTTCCGCAATTATTTGTACTAATAGAGGAATTGGAACCATCACAATCAACAACAATATCGCCGCCAAAGCCACATCCATCACCACCGGCACTCAAATCAAAATTTAGTCCATATCCAAAGTCAGTATCTTCGTTTCGTTCTGTGTCATAGCAGGGCGATGAAACTGGTTTGATTTTATTGCTATTAATTGCACAGGACGATGAATAGGAGCAGCGTAAGGTGGAAGTAAAAGTTTTGTCACGCTGTTGTTCTTGATGGTGTTCGTTTAAATTATCGTTTTTATCACAGTTCATTATTGAAATTGTTGGTTTATTGGCATTTATTGTTGTTGTTGTTTTCATTGCTGTTGCGGAAACATTATTTGTTGGTGTTAACGTTACTTTTGTTGCTAAAATTGTTTTACTCTTCACGGCAACAATTTCTGTTGGGGATTGCGAGTTTGCCGTCAATAGTGGGGTACTATTTTGTTGTTGTTGTTGTGCTGTTAATGTGCCAACTTTTGGAATACCCCCCGTTATACGTGGAAGACTTTTTAAACAAACCGATACACTACAACTTTCCGTTATATTGACATTTGGAAAATTGTGTACATTCGGTTTTGAATTAAAGCAAGCAGTGCTATCGTATTGTTTTATGCGATAGAAAATATTCAAACGTGGCGATGATGGTCGTCTTTTATTGCACCCTACTATTACAGCACCACCACTGAGGGTAGCACTTCCACCACCACCACCGTTACCATCCAAAGACGTCGTTGTTACAGTGACGGTGGGATTATGTGTCGAGGTAGTGGATGTTCCTGTTGCTATCGTCGATGTTGGATTGTGTGTTGTCCCTGTTGTAGTTGCCAAATCGCCAGCTGCACTTGTTGTGGACGGTGTGGTATAGATAATGCGTCCGGTTTCATAAATAGTCTTGTCCGATTTCTTAATAAGATCACACCAGGCACTGATTTGAGAAAAATACAATTGACTGCGTATGGCACTACATAATGAAGGCAGCGTCATTGTAGGCGGTGGTTGTCTATAAAAAAATGTACTATATATATATATATATATATATTATTATATATATATATATATATAGTGCTGTTCCAAAAAATAGATTCACCTGCTCTTCAAAAGGTTTACTATATCTAAATCTCTTATACAAAGAAGTATATGTAAAAAAATAACTGTATATTGGTATGGACATGTTTTTCCTACAATGGCACAGGACGTCTATTTAGGATAGAAGGTATAATGGAAGCGATTTATTATACCAATATACTAAACGACGCCAAAATGCGTTATGCCGAATGGGAAATGCCTCATCGATAGGTGTTTTAACAAGATAATGACCCAAAACACACTTTAAAGCGAGCAAAAGATTGGTTTCAGCCACCGGACTTAATTTCTATCGAAAATCTATGGGAAATTGTCAGAGCAATTCTCGAAGGAAAAAACCACTTCAAAACAAGACAGTTATGGGAGTTAGTGAACGAAGCGGTGAAAAATATTCCAATAGAGACATGTCAAAAACTTGTTAAATCTATGCCAAAACGGTACTCAGCAGAAATAAAAATAGGTTATTCCATGAAGTACTGATGTAAATAAACTGTAATTAACAAGAATTATTTAGTTTGAATGCTAAAAATATTTTTTTAGAACACCAAACTTAGTGAATCTATTTTTCTATTGAACCCGAAAAAAAATGCCTGATGTGACAACTATTAATATATGAAACAGTTTTTGGTAGTTTTCGATTTTTGAGCTAATCTTTTTATGTATTTATGGTTTATAAATTTACCAAAAAAAAATATAATAAGTTAGTAATCGCGTTTTTCTAATATTTTATTGGTCTCAAAGATGTGAACGTGAATCTATTATTATTAAACAGCAGAACTGTAATATAATATATTTTACGGAAAATGAATTATGTGTAACATCCGTTTAAACATCAAAATGTTTAAACAAAACTACAAAAACAAAACTACCGACTTTTTACTTTGTTAACAAAAAAACAACAGCAACACAACACTGCAAAGGACGAAAGTAAACAAGATACAAAAACAACAAACAGAAAGCATAAATAAATGTAGGCAACCGATGTTTCATACTAGTACAATTCTCGTGAAGGCGAAGACCAGAACCTTCGCCTACGAGAACATTCATCATACTGTTTACGTCGCTATATAAAAGGCAAGACAAAGTATGCAAAGTCGGAGTAGAAGTTCAGTCAATATTGTGTGAAGACGCGTTGCGTGTGAAGAAAGCAATCGTGGTTTGACGATCTCCGTTACAAAGGCCTACAGAACAATTGCGTAATAATTGTTATTGTTTATCGCCAGACGTCGGCACAAAAAAAAACATGATAAAAATGTAAGTGCATTTGTGAGAGGCATGTGTTAACCCAGAGTAAAATTGTTAGTAATATTTTCAAGTGTAACCTAATAATATGTATATGTAGTAGAAAATATAGAAAATATGTACAGTGCTAAATCTATAAAGACTGCGTATTTAATTTGACAACTATTTCTGCAGAAATGGAGATCATTTCTCATTGATACTATTGAAACGCATTGGAAAATAGTGAAGCCTACTGTAAGTTTTTTGGTTGTATAATTGAAACCTGAAAAAAACGACATGAACTTTCTTCTTTAGAAGCTAGAAAGCAACTGAATGCAATTATACGCTCTTTGTAACAAACATTGTTGATGTTCGTGTCCTACGTGTGTAAAAAGCCGAAGATGTTGGTCCACCGGTGGCTATTGGTGCCGACGTCTGTTTATCGCAAATGGCAGAAACAAAAGTATAATAAATAAAGCAATTGTTGTCGTTAGAATCAGGCGTGAACAGTGGCACACAAAATTGTGCGATAAATAAAGGATTTAATTAAAATTAAACACAAATTTATTTTGATTTTTATTTGCAATCTACGAGCACATATGTCATACGTTTTTAAAAGGTAAAAACGTGACAATATATATAAATATATATGTATGTAATTGAAGGGTTATAATGACCAATTATGTTATGTACGCATTTGTATGTATGCAGAGTATTAGGGGAAACTGAAGAACGGATTACTGATATATATTAGCAAAACATACATAATATGTTTAATAATAGGAATATGGTTGCCATATCGTAACTATTCTTCTTCTGTTACTCTCGAAGTTTTTACCCGTAATCTGCTAAAAAATTTCAGATGTATATGCTGAGATTTTAACCGTTTAGTATATGTACGTCTAGTATACCAACGCACTACCTATTAGACTACGGCGACTTTAACTCATAAATTAATTTAATTGCAGTTTGTATTTTTAGCATTGACTTCTGTTATACACGAGTATTAGAAAAGCTTTAAGGGTTCCGTGCCCGGGATACTTCAGAGAATGTTCAACTTTTATTTCTTTTCTGGGTTACACAAGAAAAATAAACAAGTTTTTATGTGGCTAACCCAATGGGTTGAACTATAACTCTTAAGTTAGCTAAAGCCTCATTAATTTCGAGGACAGAAAATGGTTATAACTGTTAAAAAATACATTTAAACTATTATGCAAATGTTATAATTAGATGTTAAAATAAAAAAAAATTACAATAAAGAAGAGATTATAATTTAACATTAACATGATAGAGATAAATTAAAAAGTAAGAGTCCTTATTTAAATATAATATAATGTCAACACAAAGGTATAGGGGAAACACTATGCTTTTAAATGTCAGTAATTTTTCAATTGATTTTAAGGGAAAAAATAAATTTATTATAAAATGTGATTAATTGAATCAACTTTATAAAACTTACTTTTCCTTTTGCGTTATAATCCATTGTTCCAGCAAAACTTTATGTCCAACTGGACCCAAATAAACTTCTATGCATATTGGCTCACCACGAGCTAAAATATTTTCCATTTTAATACAATAGGCACGCCAACGTGTACACTGGAATTAAAATCAAATGAAACTCAAACTATATTAATACTGGACCTCCTCCTCACTTTATTTATATTTCTTATTACCGTTAAATTAACATACGACATATCACAGTGGTGTTCCTCAGTTTCTAAGGCATCACCTTTGGCTAGTCCCATTTTTCGAAGGAACTGATCACAGTGTGGACCCTGTTGCGGGCATGTTTGATTGCGACTTGAATTTTTATTTGCTATTGCTAGAGCAGCAGTATTCGATACGTTCGTCGCATTAGAAAAATTTAAAGAATTTTGTATTGTTTCTCTTCTAAAAATATGAGAATTTAAATTATGAAACAAAGGTCTAGCGGTATTGAGATTAGTAGTCGGGGGGCTTTTTGCGCTTGCTTGATTTTTACAAGGTATGGCCATGCGTTGTGTTGTATTTGTTTTACGCAATAAATATTCCTTATTATTACCACTGCCCGCACCCACATTGGGAGATGTTGACGAAGTATAACAGGCATTTGTCGTTAGTGGAGATTGTATCACACTACCAGATGATGGCGTAGTATCCCTTTGATGTTGTTGCTGGTGATGGTGGTATTGAGATAATGATGATGTGGATAACCGTGGAGAAATAGATACTTCTTTAGAATAGGAATAACGGGGGGATTTTATGTTGGCTAATAACGGGTTGCCACCGACACCTAAGCATCTATTGCTAGCTAAGGATTGTAAAGAGCACATAAAATTTTCACTAGAACCACCACCTCCAACTCCACCAATGCTATTTAAACTGCTGCCACCACTACCGGAATTGTTCACAGAATTGGGAGAATTGTAAAAATTCATTTGATTTATAGACATTCTCCGAAGTATATCAAAATCACCGACATTTCTTTTCTCCTCAGTAACGCTGTGCTTATCGGTATTAATGGCCAAAGCAACAAATTCAGCCTCTGATCCTGTGGGACATTCAACGGCAATCCTTTGTCTAGCCGCCAAGCCTTGCTGCTGTGCATTTGGAGATTCTTGTCTTAATTGGCTAAGCTTTTGTGACCAACGACTGTGATTACTCTCCACCGACGATGATGCACTATCACTGCTACTACCATAGTAGTCACGCAACAATGATGTGGACAATTCAGGAGAATTAGAAGATTTGCGCGTCTGATAGTTTGCTAAGTCGATGGAAAAGGCACTTGACGAGGCACCACTAAAGTAGTTTTCACCAAACGCAGCTCTTGATGTTGATGGTTTGGGTGATTGTCTCCCACATTCCCCAGAGTTAACACTCAATATTGCTGAACTTATGTCGGCATACGAGGTTTGCACGGCATATTCATCTTCAGCTATGGCTCTACCTTCCAATATTAGAGACGCTATGCCCAACAAAACAGAGTTGTTGGTCGATCCACCCGATCCATTCCCGTTATTGTTACTACCAGCTAGGAGATTAGCCGCAGTTGGTGGTGGTGACCCAGTAACGGATGTCGGTATCATAATGATACAAGCAGCTCTTCTAAAACTGGAACCGACAATCAGAATAATTCTGTCCACTTGTTTGTTTCGATTTTTACACTACTCTTGCGCTCACGCTAGCAAACTCGCGCACTTCACTCCAATCAAGCATGCATACAAAAGATCTGATCAAATTCTCAGAGGCCGATCCTTACGATTCCAACTGCAGAACTAAATGAAAAAAAATGTTTTTAATTAAAATCTTAACACACAATATAAATTATATGATTATAAATTTAGTTAAAACTATTTAAAATAATGACATTTAGAACCTACTGATCAAAAGATGATTGTGCAAAATATATCGATTTTCGCTCTTTTTAAATTACCACAAGTTTGGTTTTTGGTGCGCCTGTAGTCGTCTATGGGCACATTAGTAACTAATGTGCTATAATTGTTTATTATGTACTAGCTCATTTAATACTTCCTGAGAAATTCCACTGATGAAAGTAAAAGGGGATTTTAAAACAAAATCCGCTCTCACACCCAAAACAAAGTAGGTAATTTTACCGAACCGAGATATCGACATCTCACCAACAAATTATTAACGCATTGATGAATATTAATAATGGCGCATTCTTTATTTATTTTATCTTAATAAATAAAAATGATCCTATAGAGCATCGATAATTGTTCACCGCAGTTTTCGTAGTTATATTATAGTTTTCAACATGCCAGATATTGTTTGTGCTCAAACTTAAGGAGAACTAACAAAATCTTTGGGTGCCAAGCAGTGGTATAGATCCAATAGCTGGAAGAATGCGTAAATGAGTACGTACATGTATTTGAATTTAGCAATAGTTTACGTTCATCTGCGAGACCGTAAGCCGATTTTTTCGCAATGTTGGTTCAAAGGAACGATATTTTCATACATACATAATTGGCCATTACAACCCTGCAGTCAGGATTACGACCTAGCTTCTCACACCACTTATGTTGTGTGTTTTAATTTTATACATGAGCGGTGGGACCTACAGTTTAATGTCGACTCCGAACGACAGATTTTTGAGAAACTTTCAAGCCAATTTTATTTACTCTCAAAGTTTTTGCCAGAAATTTGCTGAAGAAATATTTTTTCATATTCGTTTTGTTAGAGATGACTGACCTGCTGTTTGAACCGTGGTCTCACGTGTAATATGTCATCACACTACTTACTAGACTACAGGAACTACAAAACGATATTTACTTCACCGATTTGTTCGTCGTAAAACAACCTCAGGCCAGCAGATTCTAAGTATGATTTGGAGGCATCAGTCTATGACACTTATATGTAACAGCGTTTGTCATCGACCATGTTTCACATCCCTGTAATAAGGTGGGCTTATTACGACAGCCTATTGCAATTTATTAATTCTCCAGGCACAATTTGCGGTGTTAATATTTTAAAGCATGCACCTAGATATTCGAAAGCAGACACCCTTTTAACGTCTATATTGCAGATTGAGAGTGGAGTGCTGTTATTCAAACTAATTTTTATACATTTTGTAATTCTGATGTTAATTTTTCAACCAGTGTTTTTATCATGACCGAGACAGTTCCACAATATAGGTTTCTATGTTTCATTACCAAATTTCAATCTGAACGACATTGTCTACGTATGTGAATGCAGATAATTTCCTGTTTAAAGTTTAAAATTTTGGATTAATCCAACGGACTAGATCCTGCAGAGTGATGACCTAAATTTTATAAATCTAGTTACGACTTATATATGTAGCTCTTACGTATTATTTATATAATCAAAAGCCTTCTCGAAGTATATAAACGTCAGGCTATTGCTGCTTGAATTGCTTCAGAAAAGCAATGCCATTGGAAATACTGCAATTCGAAACGGAATAAAAACCTAAATATCAAAAACGTCATGGTCTTAATCTCTACTCCGTAAGTCCAGAACAGACGACTTTGTTAAGAATGTACTACTATCGAACTTTATTAATACGTTTAAATAATGCGTATGGCGAGGTACGCCCGGAATCTGCGAACGGAGATAAAACTGTAATATTTGATCCTGTGAATGAAAGGTTGTTTTGACTCATTATTTACCTAAAAATTAAAACTTCGTTGAGAGCTAAATAATCGATATTTATGGAAATGGTATTTAGTCAACAATGGCCAATAAAAAGAATAAATTTATATTGTAGCAATGTTCCTCAATAAACGCTCAAAATTAGTTATTTGTCACATATCACCATACTAATTAATTTCACGTATGTTATGGGAAGGCACGAGCATAGCATTTTAACATTTTGAATTCAGAAATTATTTTGAATCTCGAATCATTTTTATTAATTTTTTTTCGTCATTTAAAGTAAATTAATTTACAAGTCTATAAGCAAAGAGGAATTGGCAGCAAAATAGTTCGTCCTATAAATATGTATGCATAAATTGAATTATTATTTATTATATATGTATATAAATCATATATGTATACATATTTACAAAAATCATATACATTTTTACAAAAAATGTGAAAAGAAACGTATTTAATTATATATCATATATATATATATATATATATATAATATATATATTTATTTATTTTATTAATTAGACTTTATCAGTTGCGAAACAGCAAACCCAATCCACCTCACAAACCGGAATCAGAAAATGGCGCCAAACTTTCAGCAAGACGGACCTTACTCGGCATCAACAAGGCAAGCATAATTGGAAACCGGATGGAAGCAGACGGAAGATGTCCTTCCCCACGAGTTAATCACGCATATAGATTTGAAGTCGCCACAGAATTTCAGCTTAATGAATTGATATTAATCATCGTTGCATTAACTCTTTGATACTAATTTTTTAATTATTACTTACATATGAACTAGGGTGCCAAAAAGGGAATCCCGATTCAAAAAATCCGCGAAAACCGTTACCACCGGGAATTTTAACGTGTCACCGGGATTTTCGGGTATTTGTAAATTCAACATATATATTTTATAAAGTAAGAAAAATTAAGTTTTACGGTTATTGTTTTTTATTTTTTATTTAATATTACATTTAAATACACACACATGTCAATGAATGAGAAACCCAATTCCCATTGTTAAAAAGTTAAGCTTGCACTCGAAAGTCCAATTAAATCTGTTCAATACAGCTAATGATTTAGCAGGTCAACTTTCTTAAGAAATCGATTTGTTTAAATCACAAGGGTTAGAGGTGAATAGTTTACCCTGAAATATAGGCTATCTTGGAACCATTTTGGGATTTGGGAAATCCCGATCCGAAATTTTATAACAATCCAATGCTCGTATTTTGGCATCCCTAATATTACTACATATATGAATATTGGGTTATTATGCGGTTATTGCAATAGTATTGTATCGCGGTCTTTCATTAAGTACTTCTTATTATTTTAAATTTAAAAAAACAAATGTATGTGAGACACCATCTAAAGCAGAGGTTCGCACAGACAAGTAGTGTTCGTGAGATAGCATAATGTAACCCAGAGGAGTTAACATTTCCACGTGTAACTAATAATATGAAGTATATACATTATAGGAAATTATAGAAAAAATATACAACGGCAATCCCTTAAAGAACTACGTATTAACATGGAATATATTCATTTAAAAATTCGAGAATCTTTCTCATGTCGTTATAATTCTCATTGAATATTCAGTGAATCTAACCGTTAAATCTTTTTTGGTGATAATTGAAGACTTGAAAAATGGCCACCGGGGCTATTGATGCCGACTCTCGATCTTAAATGTGTATTGATGCATTGTTGGTGTGGAATTATATATCGTTTAAATGCCTGCAAAGGGTTGTCGGTGGAGGCAGCCGAAATATCCAAAGGCTTCTGAGTTTGGACCCATGATATGGTTTATATTGGCTTTTGAGGCAGATTTGGTTTGTGGGGTAGGAAAAACTCTACACAGAAGAATTGCTAATGTGGGATAGTAACCGCCCCACTCAACAAAATCCCACGCCAAATGTTTGATCTTTTCGGTATTCCATTGAGTGGTCTTGATTCTCCTATATGCAATTGTTATCCCATATACGAAATTTTGTTTGTTCACGTTACCCATTTATTCCACTAATGGGCCCTCAATCGCTGAAGTATTATTATCAGTCTCAAATCAAGGATGAGGTACATCGTAATTTGGCAAAACAGGCGGAATAAATGACATTTAATTGGACAGATGTTTATATATTATCAGTTGCGAAACAGCAACCAATCCACCTACAAACCGGAATCAGAAAATGCGGCCACACTTTCAGCAAGACGACCTACTCGCATCACAAGGCAAGCCATAGATTGGAAACCGCGTGGCAGCAGACGAAGATGTCCTTCGCACACGAGTTATCAGCATATAGATTGAAGTCGCCACAAGAAATTTCAGCTTAAATGAATTGATATTATATCGTGCATTACATCTTTGATACTAATTTTTTAATTATACTACATATGAACTAGGGATGCCAAAAGGGAAATCCCGAATTCAAAAATCCCGCGAAAATCCCGTACACCGGGATTTCTTAAAACGTGTCACGGGATTTTCGGTATTGTAAATTCATACATATATATTTTATAAAGTAAGAAAAAATTAAGTTTACGGTATTGTTTTTTATTTTTTATTTAATATTACATTAAATAACACACATGTCCAATTGAATGAGAACCCAATTCCCATTGTTAAAAAGTTAAGCGTTGCACTCGAAAGTCCAATTAAATCTGTTAATACAGCTAATGATTTAGACAGTCAACTTTCTTAAGAAATAGATTTGTTTAAATCACAAGGAGTTAGAGGTGAATAGTTATACCCTGAATATAGCTATCTTGAAACCATTTTGGGATTTGGAAATCCCGAATCCCGAAATTTTTAAAAATCAATCTCGTTTGGCATCCCTAATATATACTACATATATGAATATTGGGTTATATGCGGTATATGCAATAAGTATGTATCGGGTCTTTCATTAAGTACTTCTTATTTTTAAATTTAAATAAAACAAAATGTATGTGAGACACCATCTAAAGCAGAGGTCGGCACAGACAAGTAGTAGTCGTGAGAAGCATATGTTAACCCAGAGGAGTTAACATTTCCACGTGTAACCTAATAATATGTATGTATATACATATATATGGAAATTATAGAAAAAATATACAACGGCAAATCCCTAAAGACTACGTATTTAACATGGAAAATATTCTTCTAAAAATCGAGATCATTTCTCATTGTTATGAATCTCATTGAATATTAGTGAATCCTACCGTAATATTTTTTGGGTGCATAATTGAAACTTGAAAATGCCACCGGGGGCTATTGATGCCGACCTCTGATCTAAAGTGTGTATTGATGCATTGTTGTGTGGAATATAATATCGTTTAAATGCCTGCAAAGGGTTGTCTGGGTGGAGAGCAGCCGAAATATCCAGGCTGAGTTTGGACCATGATATGGGTTATATTGGCTTTGAGGGCAGATTTGGTTTGTGGGGTAGGAAAACTCTACAAGAAAATGTCTATTGGGATAATACCGCCCCCACTCCAAAATCCACGCCAAATAGTGATCTTTTCGGTATTCATTGAGTGGTCTTGAATCTCATATGAATTGGTATCATCCCATATACGAAAATTTTGTTTGTTCACGTACCCATTTATCCATAAATGGGCCTCATCGCTGAAGATTATTTATCAATTTAAATAAGGATGAGGGATCATCGTAATTTGCAAAACAGGCGGAATAAATGACATTTATTACAGAGATATATTATCAGTTGCGAAACAGCAACCAATCCACCTACAAACCGGAAATCAGAAAATGCGGCCACACTTTCAGCAAGACGACCTACTCGCATCACAAGGCAAGCCATAGATTGGAAACCGCGTGGCAGCAGACGAAGATGTCCTTCGCACACGAGTTATCAGCATATAGATTGAAGTCGCCACAAGAATTTCAGCTTAAATGAATTGATATTATATCGTGCATTACATCTTTGATACTAATTTTTTAATTATACTACATATGAACTAGGGATGCCAAAAGGGAAATCCCGAATTCAAAAATCCCGCGAAAATCCCGTACACCGGGATTTCTTAAAACGTGTCACGGGATTTTCGTATTGTAAATTCATACATATATATTTTATAAAGTAAGAAAAATTAAGTTTACGGTATTGTTTTTATTTTTTATTTAATATTACATTAAATAACACACATGTCCAATTGAATGAGAACCCAATTCCCATTGTTAAAAAGTTAAGCGTTGCACTCGAAAGTCCAATTAAATCTGTTAATACAGCTAATGATTTAGACAGTCAACTTTCTTAAGAAATAGATTTGTTTAAATCACAAGGAGTTAGAGGTGAATAGTTATACCTGAATATAGCTATCTTGAAACCATTTTGGGATTTGGAAATCCCGAATCCCGAAATTTTTAAAAATCAATTCGTTTGGCATCCCTAATATATACTACATATATGAATATTGGGTTATATGCGGTATATGCAATAAGTATGATCGGGTCTTTCATTAAGTACTTCTTATTTTTAAATTTAAATAAACAAAATGTATGTGAGACACCATCTAAAGAGAGGCGGCACAGACAAGTAGTAGTGTGAGAAGCATATGTTAACCCAGAGGAGTTAACATTTCACGTGTAACCTAATAATATGTATGTATATACATTATATGATGAATTATAGAAAAAATATACAACGGCAAATCCCTAAAGACTACGTATTTAACATGGAAAATATTCTTCTAAAAATCGAGATCATTCTCTCATTGTTATGAATCTCATTGAATATTAGTGAATCCTACCGTATATTTTTGGGTGCATAATTGAAACTTGAAAATGCCACCGGGGGCTATTGATGCCGACCTCTGATCTAAAGTGTGTATTGATGCATTGTTGTGTGGAATATATAATATCGTTTAAATGCCTGCAAAGGGTTGTCTGGGTGGAGAGCAGCCGAAATATCCAGGCTGAGTTTGGACCATGATATGGGTTATATTGGCTTTGAGGGCAGATTTGGTTTGTGGGGTAGGAAAATCTACAAGAAAATGTCTATTGGGATAATACCGCCCCACTCCAAAATCCACGCCAAATAGTGATCTTTTCGGTATTCATTGAGTGGTCTTGAATCTCATATGAATTGGTATCATCCCATATACGAAAATTTTGTTTGTTCACGTACCCATTTATCCATAAATGGGCCTCATCGCTGAAGATTATTTATCAATTAAAATAAGGATGAGGTACATCGTAATTTGGCAAAACAGGCGGAATAAATGACATTTAATTGGACAGATGTTTAATATGTTGTTTTAAAATTATTGTTTTGTTGAAAAAACTGATATATGTATAACAGAAATAAATTTGAAAATGCACCATTTTCATTATACAAACAAAAAAAACTTACATACACACACATATGCACTTATATACGTTTATGAGTGCTGATAAATGTTCCCCCTTAAAAGCGGGCCACAAAATATACATTAAGAAAAACACAAAAAAAAAAATTGAAACAATTTTTGCTGTTGTTGCCGTTTTACTATTAAAAGAAAACATTAATAAAAAAAAAGAAATTTCGATCTTCTATTACTTTTATTATAAATAATTATAAATAAACAAAAAAATATGTAAATATATATGTATGTATGTACCCATGCATTGTAGAAGTTAAGGGAGAGAGAACGAATAGAAGAGGAAGAGTATAAGAATTAAGGTCAAAAGTGATTATATTCTTAAAAAGTAAACAGCAATGAGCAAATGATGGAAACTGGGTTACTAGGTCGTAAATCTAGTTCTTGGTCACTAAAAACTCTTATGAACCCGAAACGGATGCAACAATTTGAAATCATTGAAATAAAGGGACGTGACCTATTAGCCCCGATTTAAAAGGAAAAAAGAGAATAATGCATCAATTACAACAATCTATTAGTACCCAAGGCATAAAATATTTGCATACTTCTAAAAACACGAGCGAATACACATACATAGGTTAGATCTAGACATATTAGTGTGTTATGTGCCACTTTTATGATATGACGTCATTTTTTTATTTGATTTTCTATTACAAGGTTTATTATTAAAATGCATTCAACGCTTTTTTGTTATGTTTCTATTTGAAATTAACAATTTCGTAATAACATATACGAAAAACCAGTTCAATAAATGTTAACATACATACGTGAGAATAACAAACGCAACAAATTGTAGCCAACTGCAACAAATAAGCACAACACACACACGTCCTCATTTAAAATTTTGCACAATCAACATGTTGCTGACATTTTAAAAGAATTCACAAATACATTTTATAAAATTTAATGTTACTAAGCAACATTTATGTTGAAACAAGGTTGTATATGCGTATATTAGTATACATACGTGTGTAGTTATTACTTTCCGTTTAAAGTCTTGACCTGCATACACAAACTAGAACAACATACAATGCAAATAAAACAGTGTACAAGTATTTGCATATTGAGTACGATTCTCATCATATTACTATGGGAGCTTGAGAACCGTAGTTATAAAATAAAGCTAATAACAGTCAATTGTATTTGAGTTGACAAAAGCAACAGCAAACAAAAACAAACAAAAAAGAAAAGAGAGAGAAAGAACAGTTGAGCAAAAATGATTTATTTTTACAGAAAAAGTAAGTGATAAATAATACGGAAAATAAACAGAGAGTGAGAGAATAGAGGAAAACAGGGATGAAACCCCGTTAACCATTTTGAAATAGATTTTAAAATCGAAATTAAAAAAATAAAAACAGTATCTGTGTGTGTTTTTGTGTTAGCTTTACTGAAACGCATACGTCAGATATATTTTCTATCCAATTCGAACAATTCTAATTTCAGAATGTTTTCCATTTTTGACAATTAACTATAATTTGTGTACCCAAAATGGAAGTAATTTAAAAATGTAATATTAGGATCCTAGACACTACTTCAACCGCCCGATTTGTGTTTCACTTTTAGCGAAGAAAATCTGCATCATATATGTCACATTTTTTCCTTAGTAGTGCCAAATTTTTATTAACACTCCAAAATACTTAATCTGGATATGACACTGACTGTTTGTATATATTGTATAAACTTGATTTTTCTGAAGACTCATAGTTACATACATATACATGAACTGGAAGAGTTAATTCCTTATTTGTACGCACTTTATTGGAAAACAGTGTAAAGTAATTACATCAGAAAATGATTTTTAAAAACTGTAAACTGTTTCACTTTATTTTTTATATTTACTTTACTTTTAAATTTCTTAATTTTGAAACACTAAAATGGTATTCTCCAATAAGCTTACTACCATTTATGTACATACATATGTGCCAAAAAAGTTATTATTAAGTATCTACTTACCACAGCCTAATATTGCAAACTATGGCCTACAGATTTTCGGCCAACTGTTGTTATATAAAAACCATTGTCAGTGTAAATTTAAACATTCTGCAATTGAAAAGCGAAAATATAGAAAGAAAATTAGTAAAAAAGAAGTATTTTACTTTTTTATTATTTAAATTATCATAAAATATTAAACAGAATAGAACTTCAATTTATAGGTTAATGATTTATGGCAGACATCAAAAACGAAATAAGAAAAAATATTTCTTTGGCGACTAACTCTCAGCAGATTTCTGGCAAAAACTCTGAGAGTAAATAAAATTGCCATGAAAAGTTTCTCAAAAATCTGTCGTTCGGAGTCGACTTTAAACTGTAGGTCCCGCCACTCATGCATAAAATTTAACACACACAACATAAGTGGTGTGAGAAGCTAGGCCGTAATCCTGACTGAAGGGTTGTAATGGCCAATTATGTATGTATGTGATTTATGGCAAAAAATAAGACCTAATTTATGCTATAATAAACATATGCCACAACAGATGTCTTAGAATATCTGTTTGTTATAATTTTTGGATTCCATTTGGGTTTTAAACTAGAAGAACAAACAAAGATAATGATAATTGGAATTTTATTTTTAATATACATATGTACATATATTTATAATAATTTAACGGTAAAAAAATGAATATTAAGTTGATATAACTTGAATGAAATAAAAGTGACGTCACTCGGTTTTCAAGTTTATCACCTTTTGCTACGGTTATCCTAGAAAAAATATTATTTTTTATTTTATAATTTCCGATAACAAATGCTCCTTTTTATATAACTAATAAATCTTTACATAATGACCTTAACATGACTTTGGTAAAATCGGAAAAAAAATATAGCACAAATTATTTAGCTAGGCTGGATAACCATAGGGCAATTCACAATCTTGGGCAAATGGTCTGGCATCATGGCATTTGCCAATGTTGGGTATTTGTTTACCATACACTAACAAAATCTACACAAATACCCTTGCCACGGTATGGCAAATATCCCACACTAAAAACCATAGTTTATATTTGCCATACTTAAGCAAATGAACAGCTGATCGTAAAAATAAAAACATTGAAAAATAAAGTTACTACAAAATGGAAACGTTCAACAAACAAAAACGATTTAAACGTTAAAAGCCAAATAAAAAATGGACAGAGAACGAAATCAAGACTCTATTGTCTGCTCTTTTAAGCTTCCCTTCGGCATATTTTTATATTTTTTATTATTTTAAACTGCACTTTTTTGAAATAAAGTGAAAGTATTTTTTTTTTTTGATAATCAGTTGTGTGTTGAGTAGTTTGAAATAAGTGTTGCAAAGTGATACAAAAAAAAACCGCTCACAATTAACGGCAAATATTTACAATGGTATAAATTTACCATCAAATGCCCAAGATTGTGAATTGCGCTCATATAAATGCATTGGCAATTGCATTACTAGATGAGGCTGATGAAATTAGAAGTCTTAAAAGAAATCACATTTTTTGACATCATTATTATTTAATAATACTCTTAGGAGGATTATTACAATTTGCCGTTAAAGTTGGGTTTAGTTAAAGGTAACTTTAGCTAAAGTGTACTTTAAATTCACATTTAACTTTTTTTCGTTATTACAACCTACAAGATAAAATGAAGTAAAATTTTTCAAAAATATGGTAGCGGCAGAGCAATATGTTATCGACATTGTCAATTAAAGAAATGCTTTAAAAACGACTTGCCGATTTATTTGTTTATAAAATTTGTGTGTTGAGATTTTAGGTTTTTTATTTTTGTGTTTTTTGTTTTAAAATAAATATAAGGATTACGCCAATATTCATTTAGATTTGAAAAACTATTAATATATTAAAGTTTATTTTTCGTGTTTATATTTATATTAAGCCAGTTACACGTTGGCAACAGACAACGTATGGGACATTAGTGTTTTCTAAAGAAAATTATATAATTGATTTCAAAAATTTGCTTTAATTTTGCGTGATACTATACACAAAATTGAATCAAGTTTTTTTAAATTGTATACATGAAATTTTTTTTTATAATTTACATTTTGATTTTCTTCACTGTTAAACACCTCTCAAAGGATTAAAGTTTGCAAAAAGTTATTAGTTGCCTACACAAGGGAAATAATTCAAACTAACATTGAATGTTTTCATTTGTAGCCAAAAAAAGGCATTGCACTGAAAGACTAAAAAAAATATAACATACTAACCGAAATGTGAGTGGGGGGTAGGGTGAGCATAAGGTGAAAAATAAAATCAAATAAACTAACCTAAGATTTATTTAACACAAGTAAAACGAATAAACTGCAAGAGCAAACAAGAGATATGAAAACAGAGAGAATAAATGGCAATAAGTTAAGGCATGAACGCACACACTAACAATCTTAGACATAAAAAAATATAAACAAAAAACAACTGATCAGTCCAAATCGAAAAAGTAAACAAAAAAAAAAAAAAACAAAATGTGAAAGAAAATGGGAAACAATGTGAGAGCGTAAGATTAATCAAAAAATACATATGTACATACACACAAAAAGAGTATTATAACAACAGCTGAGAGCATCGCTGATATGCGATATATAATTAAAAAAATTGAATTGTAGCAAATAAAAAAAGAAGCAGAAGTAGAAAAAGAAATACTCTTTAAGTACTATACAGTAATAGAACAAATAGTATTTGCGACAAATAATTTATTGTTTATCTAAATGCAATCAATCAGTTATTTATTTATAGGAAAATAAAGAAAGAAAAATACATAGAATTTTTCAGAAAAATTGTTTACCTCTTTTCTACATAATTACATACATTTGCCAATAACAATAAATAACATTTTATAGAGTCTAAATTTGAGCCATCACTGTTTATTAAAATATTTTAGAACGACACGCGTTACATCAAATTGCAAGCAAAAAATTATAATAAAATTAAATAAATAGCGACATGGTTGGTATTCAGTTGTGAAAATAATAATATGTATATTTGTATATAGTATGGTGAGTATATGAAATAATAATAAATGAACTTACATATTGAGAAAAAAAGAAATAAATAAATAAAATTGTGAAAAAATAACAAGATAGGAAAATTTTATTTTTCTTTGTTGTTTTCTTTGATACAAAATAGAAAATGTGTGTCAAATTTAAACAAATTAATAATAAACCACAGAAGACCGAAAAAAATGGAGGAAAACAACTTACATGTTAGGTTGAGCGTTCCTATTATTTTCTTTGTGTTCTTTTTTCTTCTTCTCTTTATCCACTCTCACTTTAATAATGATTTTTATTAATTTTAATTGTAACAACTTTGAGGTAACACACTCAAGTGGAGGCTGTTTTAAAATTCGAGCATTTAATCAAAATTCATTTACAGACTTTTAATATTTTTAATTTATGTTTGTCGAAGCTATTTAATAATTTGCGTTAGATTGCTGTTATACTTCTACTTGTTTTTATAGTTAATAAAGGCGTTAATGATGGTATTATTGAAAATTGTATTTAAATTCATTGGAAAATTTCCAATTATTGAGGCGGTGATTTGTATGTTTGTTGTAATAATTGGAATCACTTACTAATGGCGTTTTTCTCTTTATTGTGTTGTATTTTTTACAAACATTTTTAGATTTGTTTGCTTAAAAATTGCGCTGTAGACTAAATGATATTAATAAAATTAAATACAAATTACAACTTTAATACGATGGAATAAAATAATATTGAACAGAAAGGTAGAAGAAAATAGCTAGAGAGCAACAACATCGTTAACGGAAGAGACTTTTAAATTTCTCTTTAATTTGTAATACATTTAACATAACGCTGCAAAATGACTAAGAACAACTTTGTAATAAGTACTGCGCATAATAATAGTCTAGGTTTTTGAACTAGAGAACTTTTAATATATCACATACATTTATTTATTCTCTCAAAGCAAATGACTAAACTTTGAAAATCTCAAAATTTATGCTAACAAAACATCTTTTGTGGAAAGTTTTCTTTCATGTTTTCAATTCAAAAGAAATGATCACTGAAAGCATATCGATTCAAATATGTTTATATATTTTACGTCCGAGATATCAAAAGTAAACATCGCCTAGGTCAGCTAAAATGAAAATGCTATGAGTGAGTGGTTAAGATTACTTCGTGGGACTAAAAATGTAAAAATATGCTTTTATATATTCAAAACTCTGCTTGAAGGCAGTTAAAACTATTCGAATCATTACTGGCAATGATAATTTGATGTACTAAGCTAATTTGAAGCGCAACAAATTGTTTATAATTACTCCCGATCAAACTTTCGTATATGCAAATACTTTGTATTTGATGGGACCAATAATTTTAATTGAGTCAGGCACGCACAGAAAAGCTGTATAACGATCAGAATCGTTTTTAGCGCACACTGGATGACAACAGGTTATCTGAAATTGGCTTGATTCGTTCTTCAAATCCTTTCAGTATGAAATTCATATGTCTCACTACAAGTGCCCAAACTTTGGTAATTCCTGTTTGTTTGTAAAAAAAAATACGTTCTAACATTATTTTATTGAAAAAAATCCAAATAAGAATTGTTAACATTTTGTGCACAACTGTTTCAAAAATGTATTATTCGATAGTACAACTAAAAAATTCCCTTTTTTTTCTCTTCTCATTTATACTGGCAGCAGTGTCTGTTAATAGAGTATTAAGATTGTCAGTATTCCCAGCTATTTTACTTTGCTTTAGCTGTGATGTAAAACAAGAAAAGTTTTCCAATTTTTTTTGATGGAAAGTATTATCGAATACCATCAGACAGCAGGAAATATTTCTTTTAAATTGTAAAAGCAAAATTTTTGCCAAAATATTTGCTTATTTTAAACGATATTTGTGTTGATATTTTTAATGAATGATTCTTATAATGGCAGATTTGTGTTTGGTTAAATAGTTACACTAAAATAACATTATTATTATTATTATTATTATTTTTTTTTTTTTTTTGTTAATTTTGTGATTTTATTTTATTTTTATCAATATGGATACACTAATACAAATTTTGTAGAATATACATTTTCTTAAATTGCATTATTTACAATTATTTTGTTTGTATTTTCTAAGCACACTTTTAAGTTTTATTAACCTTTATTTCCTTATATTCATAACACAAATCATTGTTATTTTTGTTTTCAATATTTCTTTTGTCTTCTCTTTATTATATTATTCAGACGCTCACAAACACACGCTCATTGGCGAACAAGATCTAAACCAAACAATACGACATTTCAATTGCACTTTTTTCACGAATTTAATTTTTTTGTGTATAATAATTATTATGGTTTTTTGCTGTTTGTCTTATTAATATTGAAAAGTTGTAAAGTCGAATACTTCATTTGGCTATTTCTTTTGCCTCTTTTTGTATATCATCAACGAGACATCAAAAAAAGTACTGATAAACATACCCACACACAAATACTTTTTATTATTAAAACAAAGAGCCAGTTATACACAAACAATCACTCTAAGCTTTTTATGTATTGTAGTTGTTGCTTTTTTTACTTCAAAATAAAAGTAATAACAGAATATGAATATTTACCCCGCGACCCGCATACCTTTCCTTTAACAAATTAAAAATTTTTAGTTTTTATTCTCTACACGATGCAAAGACTCTCGTTGCTGAAATACGACTGATGAATACGTAAAGAAATTGAAAACTCTGTGACTAAAAACTGCTGACTGCTCAACTGAGAAAAATAAAAAACATCAACATCGATGATAACAACAATAATTTCAAGCCAACTAGTCCAAACATACAATACGGTACACTATACTAGACGTACCTAAAGAGGAGGTGTGTGGCGAAGAACATGCATGAAACAAAGAACAGAGTATAAAATATTACATTGTATTGTGTATTGAGTATTATATGAAGAGTAAACACGTATGTATGTACATATTTAGAGAGCGTCACTTATAATATATTTCGACAGTGTACTACCATCAAGACTTTCTAAACAGCTGAGCGTCGAATATTTGGGAGAGCGTGAGGAGAACAAAATCGCAAACGAACAACAATGATTTTTTACTACAGTACAGGTAAGAAATATATGGATACAATTATACGCATATACATATATGTATTTTTAACGCCAGGTGTATATGGTTACGTATAACAACTATTTTAACTTTAGTTTTGATATTATAGTTATTTTTTCTTTTCTAAGTAAAAATAATTTTAAGCAATCAAAATGGATTTGTTGTAAAAATTGTCTATACAGCTGTTGACAATTTATTAACGTTTTCTATCTAACTGTACGAAAATCAAAAATTTTCTTAAACGAAAAATAGTTGCCAATTAAAAACTAGAAGACTTTTAAATAGATTCGAAAAGTGGGAATAAACTGAAACCAAGAATTTGTATCTAGAGTATACAAAAAAGGTAACAAGAATAATCTCATATCAAAAATCCTAACAACGGCTAACTCCTTAAGGCTGTTGAACAAACCTCCGCACACCAGGAGAGAGACACGATGAAATCAATGACTACGGTTCGCCCATATTACTACAAATCCTGCAAATCGCTTTGTCATACATTCAGAACACACTTTTGCGGAGTTTAGTTTGTTTGTAGAATTGCGAAGATTTTCATAGTTTTTACAGTGTAGCTGCATAAGCCTGGTCATCATTTTCATATGTAAAGGATTTAACATCCTTAACCTTTATATTAATTGTTCTGAATTTTTAGTGTTGATGGTGTTGAAGCGTATGCACTTAGTTTTTCTATGTTTATTTACATCCCCGCTTCGCGCAAAATTTTGTGTTTCGACTGCAGTTTTATTATCACATTGTATAAAATATGCTCGAAAAAGCAAATGTAGTCAGCATAGCCAAGGTGATAGAGAAGTTCAAAAATTTTCGTGTGATGTCCCATCTTTTGGTAGTTGCCTATAACATTCGTCGGATTTCAGTATAATGCACTTCACAGTTCGATTAATTAGGTTGGAACTGCTTTACATTTGAGCGCTTGCAAAATGGTTTCTACTAAGTCAATGAATATGTCATATGAATATCAATGAATATGTCAATTTGAATAATCTTGCCTGTTACAATTATTTCTGCAACTACTGTATGTAGTATTCATAGTATGAGATGACTCTCTTTGGCTTAAAAAAAAACAACAAAACACAGCGAAATATTTGTTTTCCTAAACTCACACACACAAATGAATATATATGTACATATAGCATATATACGTATTGAAAATGTAGGTAAAAAAACATAATAAAAACCATATGATAGTTTCATAACAACAATAATACAGTAGAGTTATAGAAAATAAAAATATAAACAAAATATGTGAAATAAAATCACAATATAAACACGAACATAAAAATATATATGTAAATGTTATGTTTATATTAATAACAATTCTTCTTCTTTTTTCCTTTCCACTAAAGAGAAGGTCAGAGAGAACTCTGTTATTAATTTGAATACAGAAATTTGTATCATTCATTTCTACAATTCCATAAATACTACCGAACATTCTTCCTCTTATTTAAAAATTTAGCTAAACATTTTAAGTGTTTATAAACATTGTTTTGTGTATATCTTCGACCTAATATTGCAATATACGCTAAAATTGCTGTACATTTTTTATTGTTTAATTACTAAAAATAATAATTTAATAATTTAGTAAGCAAATCTGGATATATATATATATATATATATATATATATATATATATATATATATATATATATACTATACATATACAAAGAAAAAAACAACAAAGAAATTTACGTACTTATATCAACTTAACTGATTATGTTGTTAATGTATAGAAAACTCCTACAAAGTATTAATGAACAGTAAACACTGATAACAGAAAATAAAATAAAATGTAGCGACCCCTTGTAACCCATCAATAAGTGCATAAATGCATGGATTTTCAAAAAAATAACTTCTTATTATATATTGAAAATTAACGTAATTATTAATTTATTCCCCTTTATTATTAAAGACTATGCAATCTATATGTTATCATTGTATTAATAGTACTTATTTATCATAGGTCAACAACACTTGTTCAAAATAATTAATTTTTTATTAATTTGGAAGTGCTAATAAAAGTTCCTTTCAAATATTAAACCAAATCAGAGCCTAAAAAATGCAAATGCACTGAAAACATTAAATAAAGTCGCATTTAATTAAAAAATACTTTTCCTACACAAAAATTGCAAGTGGAGCCAAAAAATATAATTTAGGAATATAGCACACGTTTTGCAAGTTTTACCATTCTCCCAGGTAGAAAATTTTCTTTTTAAATAGGAAAATAATAACTAAAAATAGGTAAAAATATCACACAAAGGCAACATACAAAAATATTAACGCTGGCGTTGATGGCCGATTATAGGGGAAAATGTGATAAAAATACTTACAACTAAAGTTAGTGAGCGCAACATATTCATTACTCTTACACACAAATCTGCTCAACAGCAACGGCGATAACAAGGCTTCGATATATGTACGTACAATATAACAACAGAAAAAAATTAGTTTTGGTTTTTGGTACAAAATATTTCAAGGTTTTAAAAGTTATATATGTCCACAGCTAACTACATATACACGCACACTGTCGCTCAATAACAAATATTTTATTGTAACGAGACAGAGAAAACAATAATGTTATCAAATACAGCATTTTAAGGAAAAACAGTTTTTATGAGTTCCTTTGAATGTTAGATACAATCGTTGCAACGTGTTGTGTTTATCATATCAAACATGTACCGTTTATTGTTGGTTGCAGTCAGCGTTGCCAGTAATTTTTTTTTAAAAACTATTCTTGGGAAAAACTTCTTTTCTACAAAAGTAAAAAAATTTTTAAAGGAAAAACTGAAGTCCAGTGCCCTCTGTTGGTGCTTCTTTGCTACTTTTGCCCGGAATTAATAAAATACACATTATTTAACTCAAAAATTTAAATATTTATTGAAACAAAAATTTAAAATTGAATTTTGTTGGAAAAACTTGTATTGTTAGAAAATAGATTTAATGAAAACTTTTTCGCTTCACAACAAATTTTGAAAAAAATGAAAAACTTAGCAAATGGCAACGCTTGTTGCAGTGTATCAAATATGAAACACGAGAGCTAAACGTGTTGCGCGAAAATGTTGTTTAGTGTGTACCTAGCATAAGGATTATAAATAGACGTCGGCAAAGAGAACATGATAAAAATGTGAGTGTATTTGTGAGAGGCATGTGTTAACCCAGAGGAAAATTGTTAGCAATATTTTCTAGTGTAACCTAATAATATGTATATGTAGTGGAAAATATAGAAAAAATGTACTGCGCCAAATCCCTAAAGACTGAATTTAACTTGACACATATTCTTCCAAAAAAGGAGCTCATTTCTCATTGTTATTATCTCATTGAAAAAACGTGAATAATACTGTAAATATTTTTTATTTATATCATTGAAACAGGAAAAAAAAAGCGACATTAACCTTCTTGTTCAGAAGCTGATAAGGAACTGAATGCAATTTTACGATCTTTTTAACGAACACTGCTGATGTTCGTGTCCTATATGTGTAAAAATCCGAAGATGTTCGGTCCCAGGGGGCTATTGGTGCCGACGTCTGATTATAGATAAGCTAGTTTTCTTTTAAGTGACATTCATATCGTCGTCGAAAATCCAAAAGTACGTAACATCACTTTTTCTAATTTTACAGGAGAAGCAAAAAACGCTATAAAATAAAAAGTATAAAAACGTAATTTTTGCTTTTTAGTTTTTTTTTATTGATACGTACTTTTGGATTTTCGACGACGATATATACATATCCATACATAGAAACATTATTACATAGAACATTATTAATTGAAATTTTATGTTTTATAAAAACGCTATTTTCTTTTTTATTAATTAATTTTTTCATTCAAAATATTTTAAAAAGGAAAACAGTAAAATTAGTAAAATTAACTTCACAATACTGCTCGAAGAGACTACAAAACGGAATAAAATAAAAGCTATACCAAGGTGAATTCATATAAAGTGGCCTTAAAGAACCAGCTGTGGGGTGGTATCGTTGTTGTCAAAAAATTTTTGTTTTTTATGTATTTTGTTTCGATAATCAATTTCGTATTCATAAACCCTCATATGTACCGCATGTATCCTTAACGATACGCATTAGAAATGCTTCAGGATTACTATTTTAAAGCCAATTATGTTAAAATGTTTACAAGATGATTGACAATATTTAAGCCCTTAACACTAAATCCATATATATTTTAGGTTACAACCTAGATTTATTATATTTACATTTATTTAGACGAGGTGATGAATTACAAAAAAAAAAATCGGTGTCTCCAACTAGGTGCCTAAACGATGACAAATAAGAAATAACGTTTACAGCTGCCATTTTTCTCGATGGCTATATAAAAATAATGTTCTTTACGTAAAGTGCAAATGTTATTGATTGTATGAAATAATTTTTTAACTTATAGGTGCTGCACTGTTGTGTAATTTAGCGTGATATCAAAATCATACGAATTTTCAGTATATAAAATTTATTTATTTTTTTAATTGCTTTAATTAATTTCCTAAGGAGGTTTGAGGGTTAATTTTTTTTGAAAAGATGATCACTTTTTAACGAAAACAAAATGCCTGTTGTATTTATTGTATTACTACGGTCACCTCTTAGGATGAATTCGCCTTGAGCTTTACAAACAACTAATACACATAAGCAATGTTGCCAACTTTTAATGTCACATTATGTTGGAATTTGGACATTCATTTCGCCATGACAGCAAATGCGCAATGCTTTTGTAGGATCATTTGTTGCTTTCAAACAATTCTTAATTACAGCATGCATCTCCTCAATTTTGTACTTTTTTCGTTATATCTAATAGCAAACGGCAAGATTAACTATAATTTTTTTCCAAACATATGTTAAGCATATCATATACATAATAGAGTTTTAGAATAACATACATGCATAATTGGCTATTTCAACCCTTTAGTCACGATTACGGCCTAGCTTCTTACACCACTTATGTTGCGTGTGTTAATTTTATACATGAGTGGCGGGATCTACAAGTTTAACATCGACTCCGAACTACAAATTTTTGAGAAACTTTTCATGGCAATTTTATTTACTCTCACAGTTTTAGCCGGAAATCTGCTGAGAGGAAGTCGCAGAAGGAATATTTGCATTTTTGATGTCTGACCGGGGATTTTAACCCTGGCCTATCGTCTAATAAGCCAACACACTATCTACTAGACTACGGCGAATAATTGTGTTTTAGAATAACAATAATTGCAAATCGTATAATCATACAAAATGTTTCGACATTCAGTGTGAAACACAAGAAAGCGCTAAAATCCAATAACTAATATAAATACCCTTTTTCTAAAATGGGCATTTTCCAAAAACTTTCGGTTTTACTAGCCAAATTAAAAACATAAATATGGGAACCCTGAATGTAAGCACATAAAGCACTCTGATATAGTGTATGTAATACAATTCAAGAAAGAGAGAGAGAGAGAGAGAGAGAGAGAGAGAGAAAGGGTATAATCAAAAGAGAGTGAAAACAAACTGAAAACACATACGTATAACAGTACAACTAACTTAATACCTAACAAATGTTCAAACGCTATCTATAGTTTGTTTTTATAAATCAGCTGTTTCTTATAATCATTTATTTTTTATGTGTTTGTATTACTGAATATTCGTTTTGTTGTTACGAAATAAAATAAATACGAAAAACAGTGTTGTTTTAGTGTACATAGCTGTTTTATTAGTTCAAAATAAAAATGCGAATAGGGAATAACAAAAATTTGTAAAATTTTAAACAAGTTTATAGATATTGGAAAACTATTTCCATTTTGTTGCTGCAAATGTTATTAGTTTTTGTATTTCATTTTAAAATTTCAAGAAAATTAAAATAAATTTTTGAAAATATGATATTAACACTCTCCGCGAAAAATCATTATTTATGTTGTTTACATACAAAGTGTACTCACACATTCATGTGCACGTGATTGGTATTTATGTTTAAATACAAGTTTGGCAACATAAGTAATCGTATACATAGTATTCTCACACATATATATATGTATATATACATATAATGTATATATACAAATACTTGAGCAAATGTTTATACATATGTATGCATTTTTAAGAAAATTAACTACGCAGTTCTTTTTCTTTATAGTTATTTGTTGAGCATATGAATGTATACATAGCAAAATACGAATAACAAAGGCCTTAACTTCACAACAAAATGAATGGAATTATTTTTACTATCTATTTCATGAACATTGTAAAGACTCACTGGAATAATTTATTAAACCCCGCATTGACTGGTCTGGTGTTGATTATAATGTTGTTACACGAGTATAAGTATAATAAGAGAAACTATGGGTACCTACCTATTTATAGTAAAACAGAAGTTGGAATAGAAAATATAGAAATATTGTTCCTTAACTAACCAATTTTGTTTTTCTTTTTCCACTTTAACTTTCTGTCGATCGGAGAAGATTAGCATTTATGTAATAAAATTACCACCCATTCCTGTTATCCGTTAGCTTCCTTTCATATAATAAAAGAAACAAAAAAAAAAACAATTTCCTTACTTAGAAAAAAAGGATGTCTAAAGAGAGGGAAACCCTGCACATAGTGAAACAGTAACATACACACATAACTTTAGAAGTATTAGATCATATTTTAACTACATATTTGTTCTTTTGTTGCTGTCGATTATTGAAGAAACGAATGAATAACCCATTAGGGAGAGGTAAAAATAGAAATAACAGAAACAATGAATATGAAAAGTAAGTTACTTTCATTTCACAATGTAACATTGATGTAAAAACGTTCATTTTTAACTTATTATTTTTTTTTCTTACAAACTATATTGTGATTAGTATCAAATTATAAGTAATTTAATCAAGAATTTAATTTAATATGACTTGTTATTATTTAGAATAATTAGTAACACACATTCATGTGTACACTCAATATGTGGATTTATTTGAACCTATAAGACATGACACTATTGCATGATTGCTCGCTCTTATAATTATAATAGCTTAACAGAAAATTTTTATAAAAAACATTTCGTTACCACTTTTGAAATCCTTATATGTTTTTGAAATACATTCCACCCCAATACTGTTTCCAAAAGAGATCTTACAACTATTGTGGGTGGGAACAGAAAATGCGAAAAAAATAGGGTGATATATTTAAAATATAATAAATAAATAAATAAGTAAATAGATATCAAGAAATAAATAAATAGATATCAATAACAATAAACTTTTTTTTGTGGATTATTTTTTGTTGAAAAATTTATATTCAGGCGATAAGTGTACAAGTTTGTTCTTTTGTTAATCTTACATGTATATTACATGTAAGTTGTAGTAATACGAGAGATCAATTAAAAGATTTCACAAATTTGTTCCATTAGGCCAGTATTTAAAGAGCAGTCTATGTTAACATTAAGTTAAATTTAAAGTATTCATCAACTAATTTATTTGTACATTAAATTTTCTACATTTCACAATTTATTTAAAAACGATTTAAATTTATATTAAGATTTTATATTTTATATTAATGGACTGTCTGTCATATTGCTAAAAAAATACATGTTATGTCCAATATAAAAATAATATTTCTCCTAAATGAAAACAAATGCAACAACAATGATAATAAAAAAGGAGTTAAACTAATAAAAACGCTTTAAAAAGGAGATGTATGTAATATCAAACACCTAACAAAGAAAAATCATACTCACTTACCAACACTACACAATGAAGAAAGTGTTGAAAATACTGTGTTAAAACAAATATTATTATTATATTACAGTACCAAAAATAAAACTTTTGTTCTTTGTGTCTGATTTTCAAATTACAAAAAAAAAATTTAATAATAAGCAGAGCTAGAACAGAGGACAACAAGTTGAGTGCTCCTGTCTCCAAATATTATTGCCACATACAATAACGACGCATACACATACATACATATGTATTGAAAAATGTAGTTGACCGTTGTAGAGATTTCATGAACAATCGAAAAAGAGAAAGAAGTAAGGCATCCGTTATGTGAATCTTTCCTTTTTAAAATGTTCTTGAATGTATCGGTTGTTTTACACATGTTTGTATGTGTGTATCTATGTATGATACGTATGCATTTATGGTATGGTGGTCACACTATCAGCGATTCTTTTTTAATCTACTATTCATTTTTTTAGCCAAGTCAAAGTACATACAATGTCACAGGAGCAAAACGTTTGCTAAAGAGTTAAAAATAATAATAATGACAAATAGATTTCAGTTATTTAAATTTATTAAATACGTATATGTATATGTTTTTTAAATACGTAATAATTGTTTATTGTTAAAATTTGCGGTGTTTTGGTATCTGAATACATTTTTTTGATTTTTCGTTTTTCTTACGCTACTAACACACTAACAAAGAATATAATAAATGCATATGTACATGGTAGCATACTGATAAACGATAACGTACTGATTACAGAAGCAAGTAATAACCAGAAAAGCTATAGAGCACAAACGAATTAAAAGAAAGAAAGGAAGTGAATAAAAAGGAAAAACAGAAATTGATTGGATGGTTAAGTTGAGAAATGTAAACAAACTTTCAAAGTTTAATGTCTTGCTTTTAATCATAAAAAGTCAATGTCTTAAACAAAAGAAAATGAAACAATACAATATAATACTATAAACCCCGAGAGAGCGAAGAGAAAAAGTTCAAAAAACCTAAACAACAAAAACAGTGCAACAACAACTAAACACCAGACTTGGTACAATTGTATAATTTTTTCGCTACACTTAAACACGAAAAGTACTATGGTACATGTAGTGTTTTATTATTAATAACAAATCAACCAATCGATAGAAGGAAGTTTTCAAACCAGTACAACAAGCATATATTATTTAATAGTACTATTTATAAAAATTAAGTTAATAATAATGACAAAATATAATTAAATTTAATTTAGCTTAGCAAGTGAATAAATCTAAAGAAAAGAAAAGTGTGTTGAAATTGCTGTCATAAATTGCTTTATATTGCCCTTCCATTGAATTTCTGGCAGAAGTTGGTTCCACAAATGAATAGCATTAATAAATAAGTGTCTGTCAGACACCTGTTTCCTGTACCATATGGCGTTTATCCTGTAGCCTCTATTGGTTCTAGAACTGGAGCTTGCTAAATAAATAGATAATTTTGTGTAGGAAGATCAGTATACGATATTTCAAAAGGTTCTCAAGTGGCATATTATAAATTTTTTATAAAAATGGTGATAACTACTATATCTGCTGCGTCCAAAAAATATAATCTGCTATGTGTTATAAGTTACTTTAAATCTATTTTTGCTAATAGAATCCAAACCCGCAAAAACCTCGCATCCATACAAGAGGGTAAGGAATTAATATGTCTTCGCAAGAGCATGCGTATATAAAGGCGTAAAGGATTGACTTCTACAGAGATTCAACATAACATCATCTTCACCAAATCGTATTACATGGTCAATCCAGGAAGTGACTATTAAATATCTGAACTAAGTTCTTGGCACTTGTAACCAATTATATGGGCGTATCCCAACGCTAATGGTGGCCAATAGTTCGTCAAAAGCAAACTTTCAAAATTATGATAGCCTTTGATTTATTCGCGTTTATGCAAAGACCATTTGCCAGAG